>JANHGN010026816.1:0-28763 GCA_024605025.1 Megaceryle maxima | reverse complement strand
AAGCCGGCCCCCGAAGGCCGGCCCCTCGCCGCCTTTTTCTGAAAGTGGTGGAGCTCGGGGAGCGGCGCCATGATGCGGCTGGGCCGGACGGGGCGGGAGCTGCTGCGCTGGGGTCGCGGCGGGGCCTCTGCGACCGCCCCGCGGCGGGGCGCGGAGGTGCTGGTGGGGGCGGCCGGCGGGGAGAGCGGCGGTGAGTGGGGCTCACACCGCCTGCAGCCCCGGGGGACGCGGGCACCGCGCGGGGCCGGGGTCAGGCCCTGGGGCCGTGGAGCTGAGCTGGCGTCAGAGCCGGTGTTGTGGTGCTGCGGGGCGGGGGCAGGTTGATCGACGGGGTTTTACCAATTCCTGGTAAAAACGCATCGGCTCCCAGCCCGACGTGAGTAATAAAGACAGAGACCTTGTAGGAGGACCGAACACGACAGATGCAATGTGCATCTACAACCTTACAGTGTTAGGACCTGGGAAGTCAGAAGTCCAGCCAAGGAAACAAGAGAGGTGTTTTTTTTTTCTCTCTCCAAAGCATACAGAACAGGATAATAATTTACAAAAACAAGTGCAAGGGAGAAGTAGGTAGGTGGCGTGGTCTTATTTTTCTGCTTGAACTTAGGAACTTCCAGTGAAGTCCTTTCCACTGATGAGCTTATTAACTTCAAATTAAATGGAGATGCAATTTCAAAATGGTTCTGGAGCATAAACTGCGACTGGCAGGTTTGTGCTATTCTCATGCAAACAGCAGCCCTAAGGGGATGTTTTTCTTCATTAAGGAATATACTTGAACACAGTACAACTGTACAGTAAAACTGAATTAAGTAACCCAAGATGGATCACTTGGGTGTGGGGTGTTTTTTCCATTCCACAGTGACTCCAAGACATACGCTCTTAGATACCATGTTCATTTTTTAAAAAGCTTGCTTATTTACATTATTCACAGTGCTACTGAATTTTACAGTTGTCCTGCGTAACTGGGTTTCATAGACATGGTCTAACACCTCCGCTTTTAAAATAACTGATTGGCTTAGAATATATTTTATATGCATTATCAGGAAAGAGAAGATGCAGCATATGCAGATATTGTTTCCAGTTGAATTACTGTGTCAGAGAATTAAAGAAGTATAACTGAAATTGTCTCCTATTACTAAGGTATTGCTGAAATCTTAATGAACCGACCCCACGCGAGAAATTCATTGGGAAAAGTATTTGTAAATGAAGTGAGTATGGGCCTGGCCTGCAATCGTGTTTGGAATCATAACTGTGGGAAATCTGAAAAAAAACCTTAAGTTTCTTGCTGAAGGTCATTGGGTGACTGCACTGGGGCAAGGCAGGGTAGCCTGAAGAGATGTGGTATGTCTGTACTGCAGTAACTGCAGGTGTGCACTGGACAGAGATACTGGAGTTAAGTTAGCTAACTCAGATCAAAGTTAAATGTCCTTGCTTGCATAATTACAACAAAGACATACTCATTGTCAGACCTTAGCAGATGATCTATTCAAAGTTCATACATTCTAGAGAAAGTCTGGCTCATGTCTGGACAGCGAAGGGTCATCTCTGAATGGATGAAGAAAAGGGATGGGGAAATGTGTCATTCTGAGGCTGTCATGGGAAGATCCTAGGGGATCCAGTAAATTCCTGGCAGGAATTTAGGAAAAAGAAAAAAAGAATCTTTTATCATAAATTAGGAGCTTGCTATAATTTAGATCTATACATCCATATGCTTAAAGGTTTTCTTCTCCTGTTTGTACTCCCTCCCTCATAGCTGTTCAGCGCTCTGGAACAGCTCCGCTTTGATGAGAAGGTTCGCGTGGTGGTGTTCAAGAGCGAGGTGAAAGGTGTATTTTGTGCTGGTAAGTAACAGGCTCTGCAAACTGTTGTTAAAAAAATTGATGGCTCTTGGAGCTGTTCGCTGATCAGATTGTGCAGAAAAGCAGTTGGAAGTGCCTGCTAAAAGAAAAATGGGCTGGCCTTTGAATAGCAAATAACAAACACTGTTCTGTCTTCTGGCTGTCTGCCTCTTGGCTTCAGTGATGAAGATGTGTGATAGAGTGAGCAGCACAGGCTACGTGGTGCTGGTTTTTTCCAGTCATAACCATCTTCAAGAACAGGTGCCTCTAGTATTAGAGTCCCGGGTTTCTAGTTTTATGGATTATTGTCCTTACATACAGTGATTGGTGCTCCTCTGTGAAATCTCTGTGAAGGTTACAGAAGAGCACCCTCAGCCCAGATGTCCCCACTCAACTTCAACTGACCTTACTTAACCAGAAAACTGTATTTCAAGACTTATGAAATGGTCCATCCTTGGAGAGGGACAGGAGGTAACACAGGTCAGATGCCTTTTCCCTGTTCCTGGATTCTAACCTTTTTCTCCTCTAGGTGCAGACTTAAAGGAACGTGCAAAGATGGATGATGCAGAAGTTGCACATTTTGTTAAAAGGCTGAGAAATCTCATGGATGAAATAGGTAAATGGTTATCCCCGCTTGGAAATTTGTCCTAGACTGCCTGTACCGAGCTAGAAACGCTGCAGGAGGGGAAGGATGCTAACCCCAGCAAGTTATCCATTTGGGAGTAGCTTCACAAATGGCTCCAGCTTATGCCTGAAACAAAGATCTGATCAGAATTAAACACTAACTATCCTGCTGCCATTCCAAGGACAAGATGCATTCCAGTACTGCCTTTTCCATGATGAAGAGCAGCCCAGACACACATGTAAAAGTACCTGCTGTAACAAAGCATTCTATACACAGTCTGTAATCCTTGGGAGACAGTGCTAGACAAAAGGAGCTGAATTGGTTGTCCCACTTCCCATACATCCTCAGAAGCAGTCATGATATGGCAATGAGCTAAGAACATGGATTTGGATCTCTAAATGGATTTGCTAAGTAGATGTGTATAGGCCCCGGGGGTTTGGCCCCACACCCCCTTTCCCCCTTACCCCCCCTCCCCCCCCCCCCCCCTTTTTTTTTTTTTTTTTGCAAAAGGAATGCGGAGATCTGCAATTTATTTTCTTCCTTTATATATATATTCCCTGAATTATCCTGCTTTTACTGGAAGGGAATACCAAAGTGAAATCTGACTAAAATGCTAATCAGAATTGCAGGAATTAAGAAAACCAAACAACAATGTAGAGAGAATGACCCTGTCTCATGAATCACAGAAGCAGCGAGTGGGTGGAGCAGAGTAGTTACATCACAGAACTAGCACACGCCTGAAATCTGCTTCCAGCTCCCCAAGTATTTCAAAAGGTATTTTATCAAGCAGCTAATCTCCAGCTACATAGGGCTCATCAACTATGAGGTGACAATAGTGTTTCCCAAGTTCAGGAGCCTGGGCTAACAAAAGCACCAGAAAATCCATTACTTGTAACAGTGACATGGGATGGTGAATTTGACTGTAACTGCAACAGCTGGATATTCAAATCATAAATTTGCAAGGATTCACCCTGTTTTGTGTTACAGTACTTTGTATTTGCATGCTTCTTTGCATGTAAGAAGAATGTTTTGCAGGGATAGTGCAAAAAAAAAAGTGTCTTTAAACTGCTGTTTAGAGACAGTCAGAAAATGAAGAAGAAAATTAATTATTGAGCATTTCTGAATTTAAGAAACACTAAAAGCTTTATAATTTAAGCATTTAAATTCCAGAGGTGAGTGGAACAGAACTTCTGGAACAAAACTCTGTAATCTGTGTTGTCTTTTCTAGCTGCCCTACCTGTACCCACAATTGCTGCAATAGATGGCTACGCACTGGGTGGTGGACTAGAACTGGCGTTAGCTTGTGACCTTCGTGTAGCAGGTTTGTGTTCTTAATGTAGGATTCCTTGTATAATCAGTAAAATAAAAAAATAGATAAAAAATAGTAAAATAAAAAAGAGAATTTACATGCATGATAGCTGACTGTTAATGGAATCCAGTAGGCTAAGAGAGGAACTTAACAATTCGGGAAATGAGTAGATTTGTCCAGATATTGTGACATTTAGTTACTATTGGGAAAACAGATTATTTGCTTAAAAAGTAATGCCTATTTTTAGACAAGATTAGGATTCCTTCACAAAACTATTTATTGGTAGAATTAGTTGTTATGTAATATTGGATCAGTGCTCTGGCTAGATCTAACCTTCCCTACTTAAATCCATTTGCACTGGAAGACTTCCTCCTGTTTCCATTCCTCCATCCAATACTTTTCATCTAGTATGGACCCAAGGTTCACTTCCAGATAAAATTTCTCCATCCAAGGTAAGCAGCCATACTACACTCCCCTCATCTGACTTGAGGACAGTAAGCACTGTGGTATTCAGACTTTCTAGCTACCTGAAGACATGGAATTCCAGTTCAGTATTGAGAGTTTGTAGTTTGATTAATCAGTTCAATATGTAGTTATGCAGATCAAAAAAGTAACTAAACCCTGTATTTCTTTATTAATAGCTTCATCAGCTAAAATGGGCCTTATTGAGACCACAAGAGGGCTTCTTCCTGGTGCAGGTAACTTTCCTTAAATCTTCAGTCTCTTTCTTTCTCAGCTGTGTAGATACATACATATACACATATAATATATATATATATATATATTGCCCTTAGAGCACTTGAGGTGTTTTGAATATAAATCAGAAGTAGCATCTTAGTGACCCAAGAGGTCTGTGAATCACCAGTTCTGTACAAAGCCCTGTCTCAGACTTGCTATGAATTTAGGAAAGTCCCTTTATATCTTTTCCTGTTTATCAAAATAGTCAAAAAGATGCTGAAGTCTTTCAGATGCCTTGCAAAATGTTGACATATTCAGCAGCAGTTTTTTAAAGAAATGCACAATTCCTTCATTTTTCAACCCCCCTTGTTCTATAGGAGACAAAATACTGTGGTGTTTTTTGGCATTTCTCAGAAATAGAAAACTGTGCTTTTGATGTTGTCATCAGGTGGAACCCAACGCCTGCCCAGATGTGTTGGAATAGGCCTTGCAAAGGAACTCATTTTCACTGGTAGACAGATTGATGGACAACAGGCCTTCTCAATGGGATTAGTAAATCACACAGTGCCACAAAACAACAAGGGAGATGCAGCTTACCAGAGAGCATTAGTTTTGGCTAAAGAAATCCTTCCTCAGGTAAGTGTATTGCTCCCGTGGTCAAGGTAAAGAAGGCATTTCTGCTTCCCTTCAGAGAGAGCAAACAATTGAAATTCTTTTACATGAAATATGAAAGTTTGGGTTCCTCGTGTTTAAGTCTCTTAACTTTTCTTTATTTGTGAATGCAAATTCTGTAGGAAGCAGTGTTAATGTCCAGCTGCTTAACCCATATCAGTTTTACCTCCCAGTTGCAGTTATGCAGACCCACAGGACACACTGGCACCTCGCACCAAATCCTTAACTTACTGCAAATTTCTATAGACTGAAAGGCCACTGGGAGCTAGGATAATGATAAAACTACACTATTATGAACCTGTGGGGCTTTTAATTATTTTTAAATGCTTATTGTGGTTGTGTAATTTTTGTTTTTTTAATAAAGGCTCCCTTTGCTGTGAAAATGGGAAAGCTGGCAATAAACAGAGGAATGGAGGTAATAATTTTACTTTTTAAATACTGAGGTAAATGAAGCACACAGACAGTTCTTACAAATTACTACAGTAAAAATGTTTAGAAAGATGAGTTACAATCCTAGTATAGACAAGGCACTTAAAACCATTTCAGGGTTTTTAAAGACTTGCTTTAAGGACAAAATTAATCACAGGATTTTTTTTTCCTGCAGAAGCTAACACTGTAGTTGTAACACAGGAGTGAAGGTCATTCACTACAAGTGAATGTTTAGTGATTTGAGGACTATACTTCAGACAAATCTCACTCTTTCCCTCTCATTCCCAGGTTGACATTGCATCAGGGATGGCTATTGAGGGGATGTGCTATGCCCAGGTAGGTTACCTTCAAAATAAAGGAACAACTGTACATTTTCTAAAGCCAAGTATTCACATCTGCCTCTTCTATTTTCCTTTCTATAAGGGAACACAGGTTAGAGAGCAAGGATCTATTTCGGAATAGTAATTGTTGTATCATGCATAGCTGCCTCTCTCAGCCTATCTGCATCCAAAGTGCTTCTCTAAAGTAGTTTCATATTCTTAGTTTCAACAATATGTTAGTTATAGGATGAACTTTACAAATGGTTTTAGTTTAAACAAGTTTGAAAAACAGATTCTTCCTGTAGTCATTCTTCCTGACAAGTTCTGAGATCATTCACCTTTCTCAGCTAACAGAACAATGTAACTGCTGTGCTGCTCAGTGTATTTTAAGATGGTAAAGTATTAAATTTATGGAAAATGGTTTTCCTACGTTATTCTGTAGTCGGTGGTCTTTGTCTTAGAGGCTTCCTTGTGATTCCTACAACCCAGTCTCTTTATTATCCAAAGTGCAAAACATGGAAGGTGGGACTTGACGTATCATTGAAAGAAAAGCAATCAGTCTTACACTACTGCCAAATTAGTCAGTACTTAAAAACACCTCAGACTTGTCAACAAAAAACATACTTTTTTTTTTTTTTTTTTAAATGTAGAATATTCCCACAAGAGACCGTCAGGAAGGGATGGCTGCCTTCAGGGAGAAACGACCACCTCATTTTATTGGCAAATAATGCTTCCTACCTTCATCTTGGTTTCTTGAAGGTAAAGGAGGACTGAAGAGGACCCACTGATTTCTTGGGATTCTTTTTATGACTGCATTTGTGTACTTAGCTCCTTGCCTTGGACTGCATTTCTGAATACTCCACTGAATCATTCTGTTGTAAGAATTGACAAATAAAGATTTAACTTTTTACAAATTAAAAAAAAAAGGCAGAAAATGTACTGCATCTAAACATTTATAGGAGAAAGAAAAAACCCATTCTGAATAGAAAGTCATCTTACAAAGGAAAAAAAAAAAAACAACTTATTAAGCTTACTTCCTATTGTCACCTCTCTCCCATCATCTATCTTCCTCTTGCCTAACTGGGAACTGAAGTTATTTTTTTTCCCCTCTGCTTAGAGGTTCTCAAGCCACACAGTTTAGCCCTACAGCTTCTTACTTCCCTAGACTGGGGCTTTCAAGCAAAAGTGAGCTAGTATAGTTCATATATATTTAGTAAATACTTCATAGGTTATCAAAACATACTTACAAAATGTGCCTTACCACATTGGAACAGAGCACCATGTCATGCAATGATAGTCTTGAAGCAAACCATAATTTTACTTGTGCCAAAAGTTACCCAAACAATTCTGTGGGTGAGGTAACTTTACCACAGTATAAATATCCAAGTTTCCTATGTAAAGATCTGCAGAGGTGAAGCAGAGTCAGGATCTTCAGCCTTCACAGAAAAGAGACTGCAAATACCACAGGTGAAATACATGAGTTTTAAAGTCACTTCCAGAATTATTCTACCTTGGCAGGAACTCCTGAAGCTGCACAGGAATGGGAAGAGACTTTTCTGTAACTGGTACATACCTTGTAGGCATTCCTACTTTTCAGCTTAAAAGAACTCTGCTCACTGTTTGCCTGAAGCATATGGGAACACCACAAGAAGGGTATAGGAAAAAAAAAAATCCTTTACAATCTCTGTGCTTTCTGGTTGCAGAACTTCATGAAGTGACACCTTCACCCTCTGGACTGATGGCAGTATGCGCTGCACGTATATTTTTTTCCCCCCACAGTTTTAGTTAGGATGCTTCAATAAGTTCTCCCATTACTAGGAAAAAACAGTACTGTAAGGAGTTGTCATATTTATTTTAAGATGTTGTAGCAATTGATTTATATTAATTCTATTAACACCAATTTTGACAAGTTTTGTGTCCCATTTCATGTAATGAAAATTTCATAGCAGAAGTCCCATAGCAGACATCTCAGAAGGGTGGTTGGTAAAGGCCTACAGGCCACTTTTCATTTCTTAAACCACCTTCATAATTTAAAGCTACAAGCAATTTAATTTCTTTCTGAGTAAAGAAAACTATATAACCACAAAAAAGCAATTACACAACATTGATTAAATTACTGGATCGGTACCTTTTGAAGTTGCTGAAATACACAATAACTAGATTACTGAATATCAGAGGTGATGTTTTTATTTGAAGGATGGGAGTTGGGAGATGGAAGGAGTTAAAAATAGTAAAATATGATCATCATGAAGAAACCATCCCTGCTGGTAAGTTACCAAATGTAAGTTTTCTTTTTAAATTCAATTACCAGTATATTTACAGAAGAGTCTCTGAATATCAATCAGTTGCCATGGAAATACAGAGACTAACCAGGTAAACCAAAACCACACCTGAAATTAAACTGAATGTGAATGGACGTGCAGTTTGCTTCCATCACCTGTATTTTATCAGGCATCATCTGTATGCTGTGCAATATGTTTCATTCAACAAATCATTTGAAACCCTTAGGTAACAAAAAAAGAATTGTCACAATTAGCATCTTTATGTAAAATTTCACACTCCACAAAACAATGTAATTGACACAAGGTTTACATAGAACATTGGGTGATATTTTGCACTCTGATGACTTGGAAATATAATTCACTGCACAATACTGACGGAATATTTACAGAAAACAGAGCAATCATTACTCTCTTATAAATAAGGTGACCAAATATCCTGGGCCTCCTATTAAGACATGCAATCCCCTTCATGATGAAGTCAATATTATGCTCTAATGAGCCTTCTCCTTTCCCTATCAATATTTCTAAAAACAAAAAGTTATTACACACAACCAAAAGTACTCAAGCAGCAAAAAACCCCTCTTCTTATTATCAAATTTAAAATCTCAAGCTTAGTTCATCCTTCTGGTATTGTGTCACCTTTTAATCTTGTTTCTATTGCTTTAGATCATCAGGTTTCCCCTTTCCCTGGTGCAATGCCAGTCACCATCTCAGTAAGAGTAGGACTCAGGAGCACTGAACTGCAAAAAAGCCTTGTTCTAGCAGTAAGGAAAACAAAAGAATACAGCTTGCAGGCAAAAGGAAAAGGAAGTTGAAGCTCCCATTTGTCCACCATCTCATAACCTTTCTAAACACATTTTGGTCGCCTTAGTTACAAGTCTCATTGTAACCTGCATGCATGTACTTTTGATTTAATCTGTAAAAGTGTTGAATCTCACAACCACACACAGTTCTATTCAAACACCATATTGAAAAAAATGTTTTTTAACAGCAAAAAAAGGGAGGAAATAATTTTCTCTCCCACATGTCATAAAAAAATATATGCCAAGAAGTTTTTTTTTTTTTTTTTTTTTTTTTTTTTTCAGATGTGCATATTGATCTGTACAAGTCCCACCTCTCTGTAGCCAGCAGTAATCCTACAGGTATGACCAGCTCAAGCAGTGACCCTTTACAAGTTGCATATGCAGTCGCCATTAAAGTTGACATTCACCAACGGTTGTCGTACATGGTTCTGGGTACCACGATTATCAGCAAATCACTTTAATGGTGACCACTATATTACAAGTTACTCCAACTACACACACATCAGGAAGGATTGTTACAGAGACAATATTTTACACTCCTATACCTGCAGCTTTCAGTTTGGCTTTTGTTGTTGCTGTTTTCTACCCGGCGGTGGTCTCCCATGACGCAGAATGTGTTTTTCCAAGCTATCTAGGATGGCAATTGCAATCCTTTGGACATGTGGATCAGTCTGGACGTTTTCCTTGATGTTGTATAAGTGCTGTAAACCACCTTCTTCAATTAACATGCTACAGTACCTGGTAGCTGTAATAAGGTTAAAAAAAGGGAATGAAAAATAAGTTATCTAGGGTAAATGTAGGAGACACTGTAAACACTAATTCATACCCACTTTTGCCTCCTAGACCAGGCAGCAGTTAGGACAGTCTGTAAAATGCCTACAGAAGTGCACTTGTACTTTAGTGAGTGCAAAGAGAGTAACAGAGTCATTTGGACAGGACACCGACTGTAATTGGGTCTGTTTCCATGTCTGCCTCAGCTGACTGGAAACTGCCTTGTAATATGTATTGCATTCTCTCCCCCCGCCTCTTCTACAAGCATTTTAAATAACATAGATGAATTTTAAGAAATGGGAATCAGAAGTACTATAGTAGCTGTGAGTACCCAGGTAAAAATATCACCTTTACCAAAAACCGCGGTACAGAAGAGTTCCCAAAAAATGGTATCAGATGTACCATGTTGTTTGTACTGGTTTGTAGAGTGAATAGGAACTAGTTCCTTCAAAAACAGTTTGCCAAATACTATTGATAGTGCCCCTTAACTAGTTATAATTTACTATGAGTGCCTTTCACAGATAAAACTTAAACTTTCCTCTCCACTTTTTAAAAGCTCAAAGCGCACGTACATCAGCTCCACTGTTATTACGCACAGGGACAAGCTGTAAAAAGAGACATATGTTTAATGTAACATGCAAGCTTCAGAAGTTGTTACAGAAAGGTCAGGATGACTGTAATGCAATCCACAGAGCATTACCTCAGATGTGCCCAGTTTCACCATTCATCTCGGTGAAGCAACACTAGGGTTGTTTCAATGCTGACATTAAGCATTTCACTGGGGATCACATTTACTGCAGCACTACTAGTATTTTAGTTAGCTCATCAAGGCAAACATGATACAGAGAAGCAGCAAAAGGAGACAAAAATAAACAAGAAAAATCAATCCCATCAATTCCAGACTACTTTTCACCCTTGTCTAAAAGAGGAGGTCAAAATAAAATGCATCTCCTCTCCAGGACAAAAAGCCTTCTTGGTGACAATCACCAAAAGCTGAAGATTTTCCCCTGGAGTAAATTCTGAATTAAACACATTTTCCCTCAGAGTAGGTTATTACATTTTCTACCAAACATTCTGGTTCTCTGCAACTTTGTCAAGAAGCTTCTGGCACCAACTACCATTAGGACTAAACTTCAGGAATCCCATCTTGATCTCAAATCAGGAGGACACCATCCAAGTATTTCCAGCCTCTCCATTCTACAGAACAGTTACTCAGTGTCAGCACAAACCTCTGTGGCATGCTGAAAGCTCAGAGGTTAGGGCAGCACAAAATAAACACTAAAAATAAATAGAACAAACAGGACCATACTAAGTTAACAAGGTCTGAGGAACAAATAGAAACTACAGGGCCTTAAACAAAACCTGTTATCCAGAGTCTGAGCAGTAAACCAACTTTGTCAGAACATTCCTCCTTTAACATGGGAAAAGTCCTCACAGATCTCTGGACAGTGTGCCCTGGCAACAGTGTCTCAGCTTCCAAAGCTTGCATGTTACATTTAGGAGCTCTATAAAGAACAGCAAAACAGTACTTTACACTGATTTGTACTAATGTGCAAATGTGCAATTATATATTATACCATGTTATTGGCTTTTCCAGAATAGATGTCTTTTCACTGTAGAAATAGTGATTTATGGGACAGGGATAAGATGTAAGATGCTGTCAAGATTAAAAAACTGGCACAGAAAATACTTTTGATATCTGGTAGAAGTAAAGGAAATACACACATTCACATCATACAAATTTATGAAAAGAAAAAAAAATTTTAAAACCCCAAACATTAAGAGCCAGGAAGGTTTGTCCAGCTTTACATTTAGGTATGCTCAGGGGATTTATTTCCTTTCCCAACACATGTACATTTCAACACATGCTCTCAAATCATTTTACAAACAAGATTTGTGTTCTTATTTTCCAGATGGGGAAAGACAGATTAAGAAACTGACCTTCATGTCACAGCAAGTTATTGCCAAAAGAGAGGAGGATTACCTAAAACTTCTGTTCTGATAGCAAGAGATGGCTTACCTGCTACAATCACTGTTCTTAATTTAAAATAAATTTGTTGTCCATTATTATTTACATTTCTGAATAAAAACACCTGTGTGAACCAAAAATTTAGTTCATCTTAACAGATGTCTACATTTTGTGCATTAAACAGTAAAATTTCACTAAGTAAAAAAGATATAAAGAACTTTTATAACTTTCTTTCCTGCCCCATTTAGTGAAAACCCACATGTAGTTTCTCCAGAGCATTAGGAGTGAATACCCTAGGAATTTTCTTTGCACTTCCTGCTAGTGAATAATAAGAAATAAGAATTTTAAGGGTATTATCTTAATACATACGATTTTTGCTGCAGACGTGCTGCATGGCCCACACTGCCCATAACTGGACACCAGGTGTCATGAAACAGCCAAGTAGTGGAAAAAATGGATTGAAAGACCTATAAAAAAAGGAGAGGAGCAACAACTCACTTTACTACTAGGTACTATCACTTCAGAAGTCACATGTCATCTACTCATTTAGCTACAGGTTTAACTAGGAGAGACACTTGATAAAGGTTTAGATGCAGCAGGAGGGTCTTTTCCTGTGTGGGTATGTGGTATGCTTTTACTGTAGCATTTGGACGCCTCCTGCTCCTTACAAACAGGGGTAAAAACAATGGTATTTATGAGGCTTAGATGGACAGCAATTATCTAATTGCACTTTTTGGCCTTAAGATTCTTTATTTAGGACAGAGAATGTTAACTTAGTGCTAGCCAATATTATCTTACTGGTTAATCTTTGTGTCTAAGTCTTTCAGGCACGTAGCAGAACAACATTACATTTTTCTTTTACAGGAGCCCCTAATCTTTTTGGTCACAAAGGGAAAATTAACACACTGTATATTTTAAGCCAATAGGTGGGTTTTTTTCCACTGAACAAAACCATGTCTGGCTAGCAGCTCACTCTGCTTTGGGAACAAATTTTAAATCTAGTTCTGTATATTATCCAAACTCTAAATCAAAACAATAGTTACCTGTAGGCCACCATCTCACATTCTGGGGTTGGCCAATTCAAAATGGCAGAATGCTGCAAAATACAGAACCAAGAACACTCACTGTTAAATATAAGCACTGAAAAAAAGTATAAAAGAGTATGATAAAATTCACCATCATTTCTGTACCAGCTGTTCAAGAAGAGATGTCCTCTGGCTGCGACTTAATGTCCAGGCCTGCTCTCCTCGAGATATCAAATGAGCAATAATCCCTGCTGCAAAATAGCTAACTTCCACCTCCACACTGTGCAATAATTTACTGATGTGGTCTATAAAGTCCTTCCACATTAATTCAGAATGGAGTTCTTTAACTTCAGCTATGTTATTCTGGAGGAGAGATAAAAAAAACCAAGAGAAAATATGAACAGAAAGAATACCATGTGAGGGAGATAAACATAAACTTAACTGCATTGTCTAAGTAAACACATATAAATACCAGGATGAGACCTTCATACATCCAAGTGATCACCAGATGCCAAAATACTACTTCTGCTTTTGAAAACTTTTCCAGTCTAATGCAGGAATTTGCCTCAAAACAAAGAGGTTTTCTCATAAGTAATTTTAGGCCATCAGCACGCAGATTACACTAAATTCAAGGCTAGCTTAACATTCTTAAACACAATTTCAGTAAACTTCAGCAGTGCACAATGCTGAATTCCATTGATTTTCAACATATTTTTGCATTTGGACTCATCTGAAGCCTCGCTCACTGTCCTTTCTTAAAAGCTCTTTTTGCTTACTGTAGCCATCAATTTCTATATAACTAGTGCTTTTGAAGAATTGGTAAAACAGTCCAAAAAATTGTCAATTGTGAATAACGCACACTATAAAAATTAAAGAACATAAAAACATTAGGCAAGTTTTCAGATTAATACAGGTTAAAAATAAAAAAAAGTGTATTTTTAAAAGCATATATAATTCAGGCTTCTTTTTTTTTAATTTTCATCTCACCAGAAGTCCAAGAACCTTCTGTTGGATGGATGATTCAGACGGAAAAGACTGTGGAAAACAGAAACAATGTACAGGTAACCATTTATGCTTATTATTGAAACAATTAACAATGTTAATTACAACTTATATTGATAATCCACCACCCAAACTGTACTCCTCACCTCTAAGACTCTCATGAAAAGCTCTAGCCCTTGATTTTCAATGAAGTGCCGACACGTTGTTGGAGATTCATCAGTGAGGTTCCACAGGGCACTCAATGTGAACTTGAGGGTAGTATCTACAAGATTCTGATTTGTTTTCTGTTTAACTATTTGTAGAAGTTGCTAGAAAAAAAAATAAATAAAAATCAAAAAATCCCTATTGTGATTGCATAGCAAAAAATGTATTAGCTCCTCTGCTTCTTTCTGCACTGGGGCAATGCACTATCATTTATATGTAAAGATCTACATGATTAGGGACAAACTCTACAAAAGAAAACAGCTATTAAAGTTTTTACCTCCCCTTTGAAATGTTGCCTGTTAGAGGAATTCCTTTGTTTTCACCATAATTACATGTGTAGTGCTATTACAGATGGCACAAAGTCATCCACAGAACTCATGACCCCACATGAACACTGACAGCACCAACCATTTAAACATTCTCTTCCCAAGCATCTTTCATCTTACACAATGTATTTCAAATCAAGAGATTTCTTGCTATTTTACTTTGTACTAATTGTGTCAAGTTTTTCCACTTCAGCTTCTTTTCACCTATGCTAATATGTCTTAATTGCCACTGTCTGATACTATCTCTAACAAATTATCTAGGTTTTTCTCTTCTGAAGAGCTTTCAAATGAATACAGGTTAATGTGTTCTTAGAATCTTTCTATCTCCTTTTATTTATTTTGTATCTCTAGGAATACTGTTGGCATAAAGAGCTGAAGAGGATGGTAGTTTTGATTGTCAGGTAAGTATCTGACTTACCCTAACAATGAAGAGTTCTGCACCAAGTTGAGCTGTTTGTTCTGTTGAAAGCTGTAAAAAACCAAAATCATATCACTAATTTTTTAGACTTTAGAAATGTTATCCTATCATATTTAAGCTTAAATTCTGTACCTTTGCAGCAAGAATGGAAATTATGGCTACAGCCATTCTTTGCATGTTTTGGTCTTCATGATTACACAGCCACTGCATAACAAGTTTGGCTGCTTCAAACCTGGAAGTTAAAAATAAATGTAATTTTCAGACATTTCATAAGTCTTAGTAAAAGAAAGATGTACACTGACAACACATTAGATGGAAATGCATGCAAGACAGAAGAAAGTGGAAGAAGTATGCTGCGTACCAAAAAAAAACCAAACCAAACCAAACCAAACCAAAACAAAACAAAAAAACAAACAAAAAAAACCAAACAAAAAACCAAACAAACAACCACACAAAACCAAACCAAACAAACAAAAAAAAACCCCAAAAACAACCCACAGTGAAATTATGGGTATTGCATGAACCTCAATCAGCTTTGAGTTGTTTGCTTAGGGTCTCCGACTTCTAATTATATATGAAGTGCTTCCAAAGAGGGAAGAAAAATTTGGCACAATCTTCTGAAACACCAGACCAACACACTTCAGCACACTGGAATTATTTAAACTGAGCAACACTGAGACCAGAAACAAACCTACTGGAGGAACACGCAACAAAGAAAAATATTCTGCAATGCTACAACTGACTTTAGCTGACATAAAACTTGCCTGTTAAATGGAACATCCTGAAGGATTCTGTCACTGCATAGTGAAAGAAGGCAATTCTTTTGCAGCTACAAGAAATAAAAAATAATCACTTAATCAGAGACATATTTCAGAATACTTTTTTGCTATGAATTATTAAACATATTTCCATGAGGTCATAAGATGTGGAGAAACTCTCATAAAGAAATTTCATCTTTTACCTGTTGATGATTTGGGAAGTGCTCCATGGCCTTCAGAAGCAAGTGAGTGACATCAGCCAGAAGTCGCACGGGCATGCCTGCTGCTAAATCTTGCTTGGTGAGGTTGAAGACACACGCACTTGCTGCTAACTGTACAGGCAAGTTCAGGGGGTGATTTCTCATTCCAATAACCACAAGCTGAAATGCAAGAGTTTTGCCCACATTAGTTACTTACATGTTTGTGCACATACCCCAAGAGCAGTCCACTGCTGCTTGAGGCCACAACAATGAGTCACAGCACCCAACTTCTGCCTCCCTTTTACTTAAGTGAAAAATCCATCTGGTGTGACTTTAATTCTCAAGAGGAACATTTCCTTCTGCTCAGTGATTCAAAGCTGACAACTTCTATTTCTCCAAGTCCTTTTGCACTGGGTGGCAGCCTCTCAAAGGAGAAGTTGCATGGAATGCAAGGGATTCCTAGAAAGATCCAGAATTTACTTTACACAGTGGGATTAAAAAAAATAAATAAAAAAGAAAAATCACCAAACCCTTTCAGAGGTGAATGAGGTAGGACAGAATTTCTGCAGTGTAATGGTAATGATACAGTGGCTTGTTGTTTGGTGACTAGCCATTTTCAGATCACAGCCTAAGCTGCTAGGTCAGGATGTATTTTTCACAGCTTCTTCCTGAATTATGTTTTCAGCCACGTATGTTGATTGTGATCTCACCTAAGAAACTATTTTTCTTGTTGATTATTGATTGCCAAAGTCTATTTGATACTGAAGCCAGCAAATTCAAGGTCATTTGTTCAACATCAAAGGGGATAGAAAAAAAAACCAACCAAACAAAAATCATCTGTCCTACTGATGACATTTTTTATGATCACAGTAAAAATGAACTCTCTCTGATGTTCTAGACATGGAAAGCCAATGCCTAAAATGAAATTCTACAGAAGTTTTCAAGTTAAGAGACCAATATACAACACTATTTATTCACTCACTATCGTATTGGAAGGTGACGGTGGAGAGAAATATCCCTGAATGCCTGCCTTATTCTTACTGTTTTATAAGCATCAGCAGAAGGCACTGGTGTACCTGGGGAATAAGACTAGACAGACCTTGATCTGACCCAGTGCAGGTATGTTCTAATGACAGAATTAAGCATCTGAAGAAAACTTCATATAATACTCAAAATTACATGAACAAAATTAATTCAGATGCTACTAAATTCAGATACTACATTAGTCCAGATAAATTTCACCTAACATAAAATGGTACTGGGCATCTTCTGCATCACTATTGTTTAAAAAGTTCCTAATTTTTATCCAACATTCATGACCATCACCAAAACTATATTATTTTACCTTTAAAATTTCAGGTTTTGTTTTTTCCATTACATGTGTCAGGCTGAATAAATGAAAGAGTGCTTCTCTCACAAAGAAAGCCCGTTCACTGTAACGCTTCAGTGCTTCAGAAATCTGAGTTTCATTTGCTTCTCCTGACACCTATAAACAGATAAATAATCTTTAGTTGAAGATAGCATAATTTCATTTTAAAAATTTTCTTCTTAAAAAGTGCAAAGCTTTAGTTTCAAAGATGGTGGTAGTTTTAGCCAAATCCTTCAGTAAGTGATTGCTTTCTCTGGCCATATTAATCCAGAACTACACAATCTTCAAACATTCTTCATAAAGAAGAATCCACATTATCAGCCAAAATTGGGCTTCAGTCATGTCTCTAAGCAGAACTATATGAAACCACTAAGTTAAAGTAGCACTTCATAACTAACAAAAGCTGCTTATGATGCACCACAGGCCTAAAAGCACTGTTTGTAACTGAATGCTGTGTTAAATGCAGCTGATAAACTGATGAAGATGATATTTTGGCTGTAATCTTTTGGCTCTCGGTTGTAGCTCTGGCAATAAAAAAAAATATTTCCGTTCTTTGTCTACACCAAGTTTCTTAGAAGCTGTATCTGTAGCAATAGTTTTCCAACACCATATTAAAGAATTAATTCATACTCTGTGAAAAAAAAAAAAAAAGTAATTCTTAAAATCAGACTTTAAATACATATAAAAACTAAACAATAAACTAACTTAGGTGAAGACTGCATTAAAAGCTATAAGCCGTTGACTAATATGGGATTAAATTCAGAACATTAAATCTCCAACTAGCTGCAGAGTTTTCCACTTCTCAATCGGCAGTATATGTTCCATTTAACTATATTTTATCTACTTTATAACTCTAAATTGTATAACTGTAGATGGTTTGTTCCTCAGTCCTACTATTTAACGAGACATCACTGCAATCACTGTTTTTAAAAATTCTCTGGGTAGCAGAGAACTTGTTCTACTTCATGTGTCACATAAGGGAAAGCAAATGTTCACAGATTCAAGTGTCATGTTCTGTGCATCCTGTATCAGATAAAGCCTTTTCTTTTTTTTAAACTTGCTAGATCAGGAATATATTACAGCCTTGAGAGAGCTGAAACCTCTCGGATTTTGTTTTATATTCTGTACTGATTAAAACATGGCAATCATATTTACTGGCAGCCAATTACACACTACATGAAGAATTCCACTTGGCTTCACGTTCTCAACTGTAACATCTGTCTAGCTATTCAATCTTCCAAGAATTTTCTATAATCAAATTTCACAGGACTGCTATAGACAGTCATATATTACTTCTGCTGCCTTCATAAGTGCTGTGTCCTGTTTGTTCTTTAGCAGTATCTAGACTAAGCAGATGAGTATTTCAGTATAGTCACTAATGAATTTCAGGTCACAGAAAAGAAAAAAAAAGTGAGAAAGAAATCTCAGTTACTGCCTACAGTCTCTTCTTGACAACTACACCTTAAGAAATGGAAGAAATGCAAACTGCTTTTTGCTAGCTGCACTGCTACAAGTCCGTCATGATTCCCCCATTACCAGAACTCTCTTCCTTCCTGCCTTTTCATAGCACGGTCACTTGTATGAAACATATACTCTAAACAGAAAGGATTATATTGAATTATTTTATACCAAGCATGAGGTATAATTTCCTGATGCAGGACATCATTGCACCAAAGAGGAATTTGCATTCTCCAACAATGCATTTCAATGTTCATACACATCACTATCAGTGTGGCAAGTACTCCAGAGTACTCGGCTATTAACAAAAAAAAAAAGTCAAAAGTTCAAGGGAAAACAAAAAATTAGAAAATTGTGTATTTGTTACCTCACTTGCCTATGACAAAAGCATTCTGAATTTTAAAACTGAAGTGCAAAACTCAACTCAGCTTGCGCAGGAGACAGATTAAACTATGGACACATGCAAACTACTCCCCATTCCCTCTGCAGTTTCCATCATCCTCATGGTGTAGTAGAAAACAACACTGAGAGTCAAAGATGATACACCACTGATACTGCCATGACTAAACTAGCTGTTTTTCTTCTTTAATTCTGCCCCCTTCATAGCAGGGACAGGATAGGCTCACTCTCCACTCAGTGCATGCATATTCTACAGAACAGGGAATGATATCTTGCTGCCTGGCACTAAAAAATAAAGGCACTTCAGCAAACATCATCTCATCCTATGCAACTAAGTAATTTAGGATTTGTTCAAGGAAAGGATGTTTTTCATCCTGTATAATTGCTTCTTACATGTCCATCACCAAAAGACCTTTCAAGGTGGGTAGAAATATTGTAATAGGAAACAGAACTGGTGATGGAATAAAATGGCAGTTCAGTCACTAAGTTTTATTGCATCTGTGGTGTTAATCATGAACAGCTCAAAGCTTATGCAAATTGTACCTCCACCTCTTACACATTGCTGCCTTATGCTAGATACTGTGCTCACATTCAGAGAATATTATTCCAGTAAATGACTTCAGACAGAGTTCAGCTCTCCTAGATCTGATATGTTAAATCAGGATCTAAAGATCACTGAAAAGGTGCAGAAAATAGATGCTTCTTACATTAATTTAGCAATTTCTGTGCTAGAATTAAGTAGGTATTTGACATAAAGTCAGTAATTATAATTAACAAAAGAAAAAAAAAAAGAACCTACAGCCTCTTTCTGAAACACCCACATACATTTGTTAGAAATTATTAGGTCTGTTTTCCTGCACATTGTAATTTTTCAGTAAAATTAATTCCCCCACTTAACCTTTAGGTTTCCTTCTCCTGTTAGAAATTCTGAGTAGCCGGCATCAGTAGCAAGCAGTCCTACAAACTGCATTGTGGGCCGCTGCTGAATAAATGCTTCTACAGCTTTATCCGTAACATGTTTTCTTCCAGAAATGTCCAAAGACACAAGGTTAGGCAAGATATCTTTCTGTTCCAGTAAACGAAGTGCTATGTCTGATGTGAACTGTTTGTCATCCGAAATATCAAGGTGATTTAGGTATTTGAGTTCTCTTATAACATCCAGAATCTGGGTTGTGGTCATTTTCAAGCATTTCAGGTGGTGCATGGTCAAGGACTTGAGCAGGTCTTTGCAGGTGAGGAGTGCTCTTATATCAGTGACAGAGGTGTTTGATATATCTAGACTTTCTAATCTGGGAAGAGAAGCAACATCTGCCAAGTCCTCATTGTAGAACAGAACATTGGTAATACTCAACACACGAAGCCCAGACAACTGACTGAAGCACCTCTCGTACGGGTCTTCCAAAGAAAGAGTTAGTGAGTTCAGCACAAGGCATTGCAGATTTTGTTGGATCCATTTATTGCTGCCAAGTCCACTTATAATGTCAGTGATTGTTATGTCTGCATTCACCCCAGTAGCATCGAGTTCTACCAGCTTGTGATGGCAGAACGCTTTCCGAAAAGCCACAGCAGAGATTTTTGCTTTCCGGATACAAGCTCGTTTCAAACGCATCTGGTTGCCTCGGAAGATGCCCACAGTCCCATCATTCAGAAGCCCTGGTAGAAAACAGCATTAGCATTTGGCGCCAGTGTTATAGAACATCACTTTTAATTTAAGAACCCAAAGGGTACACAGTGTTCACAAAGAAAATTAATTGCAAAGTGGTTTGTCTTGGATCATTATGCCACTAATCCCAAAATTTTGTATTTGGGATTCCACTTATGATCTCAGGTTTAAGAACAGGACAGATAAACTGTAGTACATACACTTTACATGTTTGGTTCAGAACAGGGAACATGCAATAAATGTGGATATGACTCAAAAACATTCAGGCTGCTGCCTGCGTTTGCTGGATTTCCTCACTTGAACTGGTTAGAAATGTGCTAAAACCAGAACTTCTAAATTTCTGAATGTTATTCTTCCCTGGTCACAGTTCTGTAAACCTCAAGATAGTACCAGCGATCAATGACCAGTTCTCTTCATGCTTTAATTCGATTGAGTAATTTAGTATTTCATTGAATTCCTAAGTAGGATCAATACACTAAACTAAGCTAATTAAGTTCTATATATCCCCCAGGAAGAAAGTAGGAGTGTTGCTCAGAGACCATCTGAATGTGAGAAAGCAACCTAAGAAGTGATCCAAAGAGGAGAAAGAGGAGGACAAGGAAAGGGTGGGAAGGAGAGAAAGACAGTAATGAAGAAAGGAAATGCAACAATCTTGTCTGAGTTTATTATCTTTTTTTTGCTCTGTAACACGGCGACTGCATAAGCAGTCTTTTCTTGCAGCATACTGACAACAACCAAATTGAAATAATACATTTAGTTTCATGCACAGGATTACCCCAAATGCATTGAAAATTCCAAGATTTCTTATTTGTACCTTATCAACAGAAGGATTACTGCTTTATAGAAAGCCATAGAGAAGGGTATGGTTGCACAAGCATGCACACAGGAGAGGTAGGAACGTGTCCTTCTAGTTTCACTCTGGAGGGTTATGAATGCCAACACTCCTGGGTTTTATCTCTTACATTCAAGCATACTGAACATAGAAAAAAACCCTGAAAATGCAATATATTTGAATAAAAATATCATTGCAACCACAGTTTCAAGTCACAAGCTAGTAACTGGCTCTGTGACAGGCAAACTAATAGTAAAGTTTGCAGACCTTTCTAAAGAACAAATGGTTTAGGCATTTCTGACCAAGTAGTCAGGGCATTCCACTTTTGCAGAGAAAGCAAAAGTATGGGGTGAAACAACTGGTACCCACAAAAAAAAAAAAAACCAAACCAGTAAATATCTATAGTTTGCTTAAATTATTGCTAAATCACTTCTTAATTTTTGCTTATATTTTCATTTAAGGATCCAGGCCAGACATGCTCTCTCACTGCCCTACCTGAGCCACACCTTGTTTATCTGGTCTGTACTTTTATTCCTGCACCGTGACACAGCATTTGTGATGTTCTGGTGTCTTGAACTGCCATCATCATTACAAGCACCAATCATAAATTTCTGGTAATTCAGTTTCCTTGAATCTGATTTCTTGGGACTATTCTAAATAATTACTTACCAGAAAGTAATGTATGTTGAAGATTAAAAGTTTTTTTTGAGTTTGCCTTTTTTTAGGACCACTACTTCTGTTATCTCTGAGTAGAAAAACTTGAGAAAACTAGAACACCAGTATTTGCACAATAAGACCAAATCAAATCTGCACTTATAGGATAGGGCACTTGGCCTCTTTACAGCAATTTTTCTAGAGTCGTGCTCTGGTTTTCACAGATGTTTATACTACTCTTGAAAAGGACAGCAAAAAACTCCACTTCAACAAAAGGGCTAAAGGAGATGAGAAACTATTTAAATGACAATCACAGGATTATTTCCTAGTTTAAATCACACAGACACACAGTAAAGAAAATTCAATTACTTGCTCTGTGAGAGAAACTGAAATATTTGAATGCTGCCAGAGGTAGTAGAATCAAAACATGATTGAAAGAAGAGCTATTAAAGAATGTTCATTTAAAGGTGCATTAAATTAAAATCACAAACCCAAGACAAAGGTCTTTCTCTTTAGAACTATCTATATGGCAATGCAACATTCAGATGAAGCTGTGGAAAAGCGAATAGAACAGAAATTCAGTATTAAGAGATTAAGGAAAACACTTTTAACAGCTGCCACAGTAGATTCTACTAGAAAATACAGCAGAACTGCAGTGTCACATTCTAGTAAAATATTTTCACTGATGACCCACAAAGGATTGTTTTTACCATGAAATGCCATCGTCTGCAGCAATCGATCGGCCACTTCTTGTGGAAACATTCCTGGCTCCTTCAAGCATAGTGTTCCATCTTGCCTTTCTGTGCAAAACTTCTCTAGGTTGGCAGTCAGGAAATTCAAACATATATCAAGTAAAGAATAAGGAGAAGCTTCCTCCTGTCATATGCAAAGCACAAGGAAACAAAGGAGATTTAGTTAAATCATTCTCTCTGTGAATCTTCCACCACTCTATAATGTTGGGTTTAAGCAAACCATTCTCTGTTATTCTGATTCTCATTGGAACAGGCAAATATTACAGAAGGAGACATTCTCATTAGAGCCAGGCAAAGTCAGGTCACACAATCAAAAACTGGCCAAACTGATGGGCAGCCTCCTCCCCCAGTCACCCCATAATCACGTCGTCTGATCTGTTGTCTTGAGCCCTGCTTGTGTTCACAGAAGATGAAAAGTAATTGCTGATAAGATCACTTGAATTTATGAAGTCTACTGGGAATTAATCATGGCAGACTGAATGATTTTAAATCAAATTTTGCTTCTTGATTTCAAGGATTTCTTTTAATCTTTCATTTAAGTCAACCCCTATGAGAAGTCTACTACCAACCTGCATTAGAAATGCAGATAAGTTTCATATGTTGTTAGGAGCAATTTTTGATACTAAAAAGGGCAGCTAGAGCTTCATAGCAAAAAGTGAAACTCAAAAAGAGCTGTTTTAATTCCACCATTTCAGTAACCCTCCTGATGACAGATACTAATTTCCTTCTTTTCACGCTAAGCACCTGAAAATCACCTATAGTAGAATCCTGGGTACAAGGGACAGGGCAGAATAAAAACTTGAACTTTTCCTTCTTGAGATTGTACCTTGATATACCAAAATCTCAAATGCTTTTCTATTCCACGTCTAATAATAGCCTACTGTTTTCAGTCACACAGATTAATCAACATAAAGAATGACACACACAGCTCTGTGAATCATCCCCAGCACTACACAAAGGAAGGCCGAGTGACTGGTACATACTCCCCCAGACAATTTTGAAAATAACAAAATCAACTGTTGCCAGATCTCATCTGTAAGAAAAATTGTAGCCTGCCTTTTATACTGAAAGTTCTGATAATACCACCTTTCTTTCCTAGTTCATTTAGCTTCTCTTCTGTTGCTTCATTTGCCTAATATGCTCACCATGGAAGTACAGAAATACATAAAAGAAATGTAAAGAAAATAGCAGGAATAGGTCTTCTAACATAAGGTGTATACATTTGAAGACTGGGAGGTGCTGCATTAGGGCAAAGATGGAATGGAGCTTATCTTTAATGAATCATGTATTGACAACAATGAGAGACTGCAGTTTAATAGCTCCTGAAGACTTAAGTACAGGTTTGGGAACTAGAAACTCCAAATTATTCAAATACAAGCTCTTTCTGCAGCTTTTGACATACAACTTCCAACTCCTTTGAGTCAATTTTGCCAAGTGCTTATTTTGTATTACTTTTTTAAAAGCTTGATTATTACTTTTTATTGTTGAAGAAACAGGACTTACTTTATGATGAGATTTGCTCACATTACCAGAAAACAGCAATTTTGGCTGCCTCCAAGCTTAAACTGATACGAAAAGGACAGAATTTGGAACTGCAACTGTCTGTTTCTTTATAATGTGCAACAATGCCTGAATTACTTCTGAAGAGACAAAACAACCAATTATTCTAAATTAATATACTCCTTAAAGGAAGGGAAAAAAAAAATTTAACTTGAAATTAATACACACATCCAGGATTTATATGACAACTGCTGAGTCTAACAAAAATCAGAATCCTTACTCAAAGACATATGAAGATTATTCCCACTGAAGCAAAGACATCCTCATCTCCCAGTAGATCTTGTGTTTCTAATTTGATGCTTAAATATAACAAACCCAGAATACTGTCTCTCTTCCTTCTTTCTGGCACTGTTCCATAATTTCTGCCAGAAAAGCTAAAACACTTTTATATATTGGTGAGCAAATTTCAATTAAAATTTTTAGCTTTCCAAATAGGCCACTAAGCATATGACTTGGAAAACTATTTTTTCAACCAGTACCTCTAACTGGCCTGTCTGTATTTTGGAGATATTAATTCTTATATAAAGTAATCTCTTCAGAAGTCCATACAGGACACCTCCATACAATAAAGGAACAAAATTCACAAACAGGAATCAATCACACTTGCAAATAACACAGTATCATTTTTATTAACTCCACTTATATCAGTTATAGGAGACATTTGTAACGTGTCTTCAACTTGTTGCCAAACAGCTGAAGAAACACACCTAACAAAGGCTCCCGAGGTACCCTGTGCAGCTAGGTGAAACATTGTTATCTGCTTCTAATAAAGTCCCTTGACAAACATCATAAAACCTATTTCCTAGACTGACAGCTACTGAAATAGAACAGTTTGAATGCTGGCTGTAAACCTTTTATTTGAACTAGCAGCATTCCTTTTCTCAACTTCTCTTTACTTAAGCAGAATATTGCCCAGTTAAAGACCTTGTAATTAAAGTGTTCCGTTGTATCCAAGCTCTTGGAAGGTTAGGATTTAAGTGCTTCCTCTTTCTATAACTGTGATTTTGAGTGTCAACTTGAAAACAAACTTGGCATTTGTTTTCAGCTCATTTCACCTTCTGGTTCTAATATTCTAATGAGAAGCTGTAAATGCATGTCATCCATAGCACAGTTGTTTGGGGGTTTGTGGTGGTGGTGTTTTGGTTGGTTGGGTTTTTTTCCTTTGTGTTTTTTTTTGTTGTTGTTGTTGTTGGTTGGTTGGCTGCTTTGTTTGGGTTTTTTTGTTTGTTTGTTTTGTTTTCTTTTAATAAAGGTCATCCAGCAATATTTGAGTAGAACTTTCATTATGCATATCTAGCTTTTTCATAGCTACCATAATTATCTGATACTGCCATGTAACCTCCCAGTTTCTTTCATTCTATCAGATTAATAGAAAATAAACAAATACATTCCCCAAAACACAGAACAGTGCATTACAGGATGCAAGTTTGGGAGTCTTCATTAGCTAAGACACTTAACAGTGACACATCTAAAACCAACTAGATTATGGAATGGTACAAAAAAAGTAGAATTGCATTTAGATGGGCTTTTAATGGCTTATTTAAATTCATTATTTAAAAAAGATAACTTTATAAAGGCTTAATATAACCAAGGCAACAACAACAAAAAAAAAAAAGGTGCAGAGTGGTGGAGAAAACTGCCTGGCATCTAACAGTAATGCAATCTGCTAGCAGACTGAAATGCAATACCGACTGCAACGTGATGTTACCCAGTTCAGTTTATAGCTCACACACTAGTGCGGTCGGAAAGGTTCTCACAAAGAACATTATCCTCCATATTTTCTTTTAAAAACTTATCCAATCGACATTAAATCTTGCGTGAATGTATTTAACCTGTATTTCAACATGCAGTTCAAAATAAAAAAATAATTAAAAAAAAAAGCTTAAGGGGACATATTAAAGTACATGGAGCAACTTAGAGAATCTTAAGGTTTGGGGTTTTTTTCCCCTCCGTAAACCAGTATAAAATATTGGAAGACAAATACCAATTACAGCTCTAACAGAAACACTTCTGTGATGTACTCTCCAGTTTTTATACCCGATTGCAGACTCAGTATGACACAACCCAAACACGTAACATCTCTATGCAGGCTCATCTGCTTTTTTCTCTCTGAAGTCTCAAAGAAGGAGATGAGATATAGGACAAGGGACTTTTCAAATTGTGGCAGTTATTTCTCTCACACAGCAGGAAAAAAAGGTAATTTAGAGCCTTAGTCTTCTGTGTTGAATGTACCATGTTCCTAACAGCTTTCCACTTCCCTACAGCACCAAAACCTTATGTACTTTCTTAAATGGACACTCTTAAAACGAGCAAGAATTACCAACTCAAGTAATGGTCATCACAATTCTAAGCACTGAAAAAGGAAAGGCACTGAAAAATAAACAGTTTTGTTATTTATGTTGTGAAGAAAGCTTTATGATTATCCTACTTAAATGCAGTTAAGCTGATGTAGCAATTTATTCAGCAACATCAAGGAAGGGTTATGCTCAAAATCAAATATAACATTAACTACTCTGGCAGAACAGGAGGGAACACACTGATTAAAGTTGCTAGTGATACAAAGTTGGCAGAGATCACAAGAGGTCTCAAATTAAATTGTGCCACGTTAAAACCACATAGTAAGGTGATATATTTCAAGATTAATATAAAGAACTTCAGATATGAGTTCATCGATTAGAAATAACCAGAGAGAAGAACCTGAATGGTTTGCTTAACCACAAGAAAACAACGTGAGGGAGCTAGGAAAAGCATCGAGCAAAAATAAGAAAGTATTGTGTAATTTTCAAGACACTTGGAGATCTCATGGGGCTAGTTATGTTAAGAGATACCTGCACCATTTCAGTTTCAACATAACAGCTACTAGAATGCTCTGGGAAAAAAATAAAAAGCATGTTGGGCGCAGGAAACAAAACCAGCTTTTCTTAGCCTAGCAGACCAAGAGGTGAGACATCTAAATGCTTCCTATAAACACAGCACAATGAATAAAAGCTATAGAAGGGGGAAAACAGCTATTAATGTGAAGCACAGCACCAGCACAGCAACGTCACGGATACGAATTTTTGCCACAAATTTCATGTCAGGATATCTAAAATATCAAACAGTGAAGTTCTACCCTAGTCCACTGAATAGAACAGCATAGGTAGAACATACCTACTTTTAAAATAAAGTTTTTTAACAATAAGAAAACTTTATTAGGGGATTAAATTAAATTAGGCTTTAATAATAAAGGATGCGACTAGATAACCCAGGAAGGTCCTGCTAAGTCCTTTAAAAGCAAATATGCACACTCATCTCTCAACTAGAGGAGCAACCTGAACAGGACCCATATGTCCTGCTCCGAGGCGTCTTTCAGACAAACGCCTTTTCTCGGCCGCCGGTTTTGGGCAGCTCCGCGCCGAGCGCCAGGCCCAGTACCGCGCACACCGCAACACCCGAGCTGTCGGTGGCACGGCTTTTTCCAGACAGCCCCTGGACAAAGCGAGCCCCAAGGGGAAAAGTGCTGTTTAAGGGCTGGACTGCACCCAGACTGGGGGGGGAAGGCAAGGGTTGGACGAAGCAGAGATGGGGACGGCGCGGAAAGCCAAGGGCTGAAGGAGGCAGAAATGGGGCAAGGCGAGGCTGGAGGAGGCAGGGGCGGCTGCTCTGCCCTGCCCTTCACGCCGGCCGGCTGAGTTGCTCTGCCCGACGGGCTGCACCCCCCTCCTGCGTGGCGGCAGCCGCAGGTCCTCGGCCCCACAAGGTGCTGTGAGAGGAGCCGCTCAGCGGCAGCGAGCCCGGGCCGGCCATCAGCCCCTCGGCGCCGTGATGATGCCGGGACGCACGGGGCACGGCTGCCGCTGCCCCTCCGCATGGCGCCGGGCTCGAATCTCCCCTCCGCCGGCTCCCCATCGCCCTTTTACATAATTGGTAGCGCGGCAGGCGCAGCGGTTACACAACAGCGAAGGGGGCGAGGGCTGCCGGCCGCGCTCGCTGTGTGCGTGAGGGGAAGGACGGACCCGCCGCGGCCCCCGACGGGTCGCTCCCGGCTCTGCCCCTCAGAGGCAGCGGAGGGAGGTGAGGGGCGGGTGGGGGACGACGACGACAGAAATGCGCGCCCAGGGCCCGCCTCATGCCCGCTCCAGCCTCACCTGCCCGGGCGCCCACCGCTTATGGAGCGGGGCTGGCGCCGCCATAGCGGCCCCTTCCCCTCAGCTCCCCTCCGCCGGGCGCTGTCACCCTGGGGCGGGGGACAGCCGCCCGCTTCCCGCCCACCCCCATGTCCTCAGCGGCTCCTCGGGACGGAGCAGCCTGCGGTGCTCACTCACCATCGCGGCGCTGGGTGCTGGAGCTGAGCCCCCAGCAAGCCGGGTCCCGGAGCTTGCCTCTTTTTTTTTTCTTTTTTTTTTTTTTTTTCTCCCCTCTCTTTTTTTTTTTTTTCCCCCTTCCCCCCAGTTTTTCACACACACCC
>JANHGN010026814.1:20416-30950 GCA_024605025.1 Megaceryle maxima | reverse complement strand
AAAAAAGTGTAATTTGTGCTTCCTAAGATCATAGCTTTTGAGCAGAAACAAACTGAGACATTTCTGTACTAAAGGTAATGGTGGAAGAAAAATAGAATAGATGCTTTTTTGATTTGTATTAGCAGAAGTTGACATAGTGATGCTAAGAGTACCGTCTAGGTGACTAATAGCTTTTCTGTTGCATAGTATTGAAGTGGCTTCTATATATAGTAAGCAAGTGGTTTCTTTAAAATGAGAAATATATTTCTCAGAGTGTCTGCACATGTGTGTATATGTGTTTATGTGTCTTGTGTGTGTGTGCATGTTTTTCTGTCATACATGTGTTCAAATACGCTCTGAAATTATTCTGACAAAACACATTGTCAATCTTAGCTTAGAGTTTTCTTCTGTATTCTGTGGTATCTGCTTATTTGAGTGACCTTTTCATCCTCCCTTCCTGACAAAGAATTAAGAATTTAAATTATTTTATTATTCCTTTGATAGTACAGCTAAAGCAGAATGAAGTATGCTCTCCTTGCCTTTCAGAGGGCTAATTTAAGTGTTTGCAATGAAAAAAGTATCATCTCAATTCGCAAATGGTATGGTTCGTCATGGAGGACTTAAGGCACGGGTATGAAGCAAAAAAAACAAAGGGCCTTGGAGATTTTTAAGGCCTATGCTTAGTGTCCCAGATTGGGGAATCCATGTTGCCCTCTCACAGCTTCAGACCTTGCCAGTGTTCTGCGGGAAGCTCAGGCTCAGGCACATCTGATTTTCTTTTGTAACATGCAGTGTTCAGGTTCTTCAAGGAAATAACGCTTTAGTCTTTGTCTGTTGTTCCCAAACAAATGACATAAGGAGGCAGAGGGGCTAGGTAAAACCTTACGGTCTGCAGTGCAGAAAAGGTCTGCAGAAAGGAGTATTTGGATCCCAGGCTTTTCCTGAAGTCCTTGTGAAGTCTGGGCCTGTGTCTTTGTCGGTAGGTAGGAGACATCTTGAAAATTGAAAATATGCTAAGGCTTTATGGTTTTGGGAGACCAAGCATTTGCCCACTTTTTTTGTCCATGCAATGTACACACAATTAACAGAATACATAGTTCAGAAGGCAGCTAATTCTGTAAATTCACAAAATGGCACTTTGAATGTAATTTTCCAATAGTAAAGGGACCTCCAGAAACTAGTATCTTGAAATTCTTGTGTGCTGCCCTGGGATCCTCAGCATTTCTGTGTTTGTAAGGTGGACCAAACAGCCAGAAATCACTGGAACAGTGACTTTTGTACATGATTGGTTTTTGTGAGTTTGGGGGAAACCCTCAACTTTAACTTGTAGTTTCTGATGGCAGAGGAGCTCATAGCAGCCTGAGATGGTGTAAAGATGAAGGGTAGGCTTCTTGACTGACATTCAGAATAGTTCTTACAAATGTCAGGCGGTAGCTCTCTCCTCTTTAGTGCTGCTGTTGAACTAGTTATACACAAGTCTGCTTTTAAGTGTGCTTTGTCTTCAATAAAAGATGACCTGGCACAATAAACTCATAAATACAGTATCTTTAAATGTCCTAAGGCTAACAGAATGTAAAATGAAAGCCTTATGTACCCATTTTATAAATACTTAGCTGACTCTTCTCTCAAACCTACAAAATAAGGTTTACAGACTCTTCCCAAAGAGAGTCCTCAGGCCTCACATGTATTTCTTCTTTTCCTCTATGTTACTTTTTCTTTTTCTCTCTTTTGTGCAGATGATTTTCCTAAACCACAGATCACTGTCCAGCCAGAAACCCAGTCAGCAATCAAAGGCTCCAATTTGAGTTTTGTATGTTCGGCAGCCAGCAGCAGTGATTCCCCAATGACTTTTGCATGGAAGAAAGACAATGAATTACTGCAAGATGCTGAAATGGAGAATTACGCACATCTCCGGGCACAGGGTGGGGAAGTGATGGAGTACACTACCATCCTTCGACTGCGCAATGTTGAGTTCAGTAATGAAGGAAAATACCAGTGTGTTATTTCAAATCATTTTGGTTCATCCTACTCTGTCAAAGCCAAACTTACAGTAAACAGTAAGTATGTTACTTTTTACTTGTGGTCTTGAAGGACAGTGATTTTAATCAAGATACGTAAACATAGTTTTTTCCATTCTCATCATCTTCATCTTCTAGAAGATCCCTTAATAAGCTGAGGTTATTTCTTAAAATATATCTGTTTCCAAGATCACCATCCAGTTTTACATCTGGCCCCAAAATGGTGAACCACAGTATAGGAAAAAACAAGTAACAGACCCAGTTGGTAGTAGATTCAACAAAATCTGTGTAACAAGATGGAAAAACATTAATCTTTTCTTCACAGGAGGCAAGCTTATACTCAGTTTTAAGGTACTGTGGAAAGGTCGTGTAGAAGGCTGTTAGCAGAAATGAGATTTTGATCTAGGCAGTCTTCCTTTCTCTTTGTTGGCTACTGATAAATTTAGGTTGTATGCCTTTCCAGGAGTTTTAGGCCCAAGGAGGATGTTAAGAAAATGCTGTGCAAAATGGGAAAAATGTGTTTCACATATTCATTTTGGTATCACTAACTTTTTCTTAGTGCTGCCTTCATTTACAAAGATCCCCATGGACTTAACCATTCGTGCTGGGGCGATGGCACGTTTGGAATGTGCTGCAGTTGGGCATCCTGTCCCACAGATTGCTTGGCAGAAAGATGGTGGAACAGATTTTCCTGCAGCGCGCAAGAGGCGCATGCATGTCATGCCCGAAGATGATGTATTCTTTATTGTTGATGTAAAGATCGAGGACACGGGTGTTTACAGCTGTACAGCTCAAAACACTGCTGGAAGCATTTCAGCTAACGCAACGTTAACAGTACTAGGTAAGACAATGGCAATCAATACCGTAATCTTCTTGAAGAAAAAAACTATTGCTGAGTGCTTTGAAATCCTCGGCTGATTAAAAAAAGCAATGTTATGGAAGTGCCATATAGAAATAAAAATATCCTGAAAGAATATTCACACATAGTTAGTTATAGATTGAAAATATGTACTCCAGCCACAATCACTATTATGATGTAAAATAATAGAAGTTTATGTTTCACAGTGTGTACACAATGTCTGATATTGTCTTGAGGGAAAGGGGCTGCTATTTTTTTGTTTAGAGACAGGAGATTTTAACTCTTCCCCAACATTTTGTAAGCATTTTTAATTTAGTTCTCTGCAATCTTCAGCGTGTGTGATTTGGCCTTTTTTCCTTTTGAGGTAATCAAGCTTCTAGGTCTGATCAATTGACAAGTAAACTGTAGGCTCTAAGTTCGAATTCCTTGAGTGTGTTTCTTCTGAGAACGAGAGTAAGCTTCATTAGGCTTTACTGATGCATTTAATTTCGTTTTTCCTCTTGAGCTATGAAGGAAAGGGACATGTTCCCATTCTTCCAAGGTCATTTAGAATTGTAAGGCTTACGCTTTCTTTTCAGAAACACCATCATTTTTGCGGCCTTTGCTGGATCGAACTGTAACAAAAGGTGAAACTGCAGTCTTGCAGTGTATTGCTGGTGGTAGCCCTCCACCCCGACTGAATTGGACTAAGGATGACAGCCCTCTCGTGGTAACGGAAAGGCATTTCTTCGCTGCAGGCAATCAGTTACTAATTATTGTGGATACAGATGTAGAAGATGCTGGGAAATACACTTGTGAAATGTCTAATACACTTGGAACAGAAAGAGGCAACATCCGCCTTAATGTAATTCCTACTCCCACCTGTGATTCTCCTCAAAACATTGCCCCATCACTTGATGATGATGGATGGGCCACAGTTGGCATTGTGATCATAGCTGTGGTTTGCTGTGTGGTGGGCACTTCCTTGGTGTGGGTGGTCATCATCTACCACACCAGAAGGAGAAATGAAGATTGCAGCATCACAAATACAGGTGTGTAAACTGAACATTTGCCTTGGAAGGGGAAAAAGAATGTTTGTGGTTGCTTTGCAATGTCTTTACTGTAGGAGCATTTGTTTGTAGGAACATTTGCATGGCTCAGAGTCAGAAGAGTGAATTACTTGTTACGTTCAGCACTTTGCTGACAAGTTTAAAAATGCTTCTTCAAACTCAGAAGTATGCTGATGGCTTTTGTGTGTGTTTTGCTTCCCCAGATGAAACACATTTGCCTGCTGACATTCCAAGTTACCTCTCATCCCAGGGGACACTGGCTGAAAGGCAGGATGGATATGGCTCATCTGAAAATGGCAGTCACCATCAGTTCCTCACATCTTCTGTGGGAGGGTATTTCTTGCAGCAGAGGGACAGTAATGGTAGGTGTAAAATATTAAGCAGATTTTCCATGTTGCTTTAGTAGCTGCAGTTTGGCTGTTGGCTTTCTAGCTGAGAGAAATAACACTAAAAAACCATCTTCGCTGGAGTTTAAGAGAAGATGTGAAATCTATTGCTTGGGATTGCTCAAAAGATATATTAACAGTAACTCTGTTCTGTTTATCCAAATGACATTATGTCTTTGCTTAAATCATGAAGTTTTTTCTCTAGTCTCAAGAGTAAATTTAAACTCATGATCACATTTCCAAAGCAAGAGTGTCCAAAAGGAATACCAACAGCATGTCTTTCTTTGTTACAGCTTGAAAAGGATGCTTTTGATGGAATGTAGGCATGGGTGGTAATACCAGTGTAACTTTAGTATAATAAAACTGATTAAACTTACCTGGTAAAAAAGTCATTAGGGTCAGAGTCAACAAAGTATTTTAGGGTAACTGCACATTAAAAGCTGCAGTATTTAATATTTATACACTTTGGCCCTGAGAATCCAGAAAATATCTGGCTTAGGGATGAAAAAGCACCTTTCTGGGAATGGGTTGGGGTTGAGATACAGTCAGGAGTTGGGGCAGGTGGGAATGGAGCACTGGTGAGATAGTTCTGCAGTTACAGGGTAGTGAGAGGAGCAGCTTCTTTGTCGAGCAAGAACTACAGACCGTGTCCACAGGTTTCAGCAACCATTGAGCTAAAAGTCAGTATAGCTGTTTGAGCAGCCAGTGACTCTCTCAGATTCTTCCACTAGGGACTCATTAACACTGGCTACTCGAAAAGGTGGCTGTGTGATAGAGCATGAACCTTCCAGTGCTTTAGAGGAAGGAAGTCCCTGATTCCTGTGATTAGATTTAGTCTGTTATCCAGGGACTATATAATGAAGGAAAATGTGACATACTCTCTGTCAAGCTAATTAATTTAATACTTCCTAGAATGAGTTTTTATCAAAAGGTTAGTTTAAACTTAAACAAGTTCTAAATACACTGTGAAATTCAATTGAACAGATGGGAGTTCTTAAAAAGAACTAAACTTACTTTAGAGGCTGTAAGCTGAAGCTTGAAGACCATACACTGACATGACAATTTTTATTTTTAAGGCATTTGCCATCTAGATAACAGTAGTGAAACAGATTTGGAGGGTGTTGCAGATCCATTCTTGTGCCACTATCTGGGGACTTCAGGGACTTTGTATTTAAAAGGAAACACATATGGCTCTGAGGCCTTTGAAGCATACAGTGCAAGTAAGTTGAGGAGGGGGGAGTTCTGGTCCTAATTTGATCTTGTACTATTATGAATCCATATAAAAACAATTTTTCATTTTCTTTAGGTTGCAGCCCTGACCAAAGGACACCATGCCTGGACCCTTACGAGTCTGCATATTTGAAGAAAAAGGAATGCTATCAGTACTCGCCTCCACTGGAAGACCCCTTTGACCAGTGTGTTGGCATTATTGGGATGCAGGCTACAAGTAGCAAACTGATTAACTCCATTTATACTCAAAATGAAGGAATTGGACTAAAAAGCAAAAGTCTGAACTCAGACACATTTGATTTAGACAGAAGTTTGGAGCCCTCATCTGTTATCAGTAACAGCACTTTCATGGGTACGTTGTAGCTCTTGGGCTTTATGCAAGCTTCTGGTATCCTTGCTGTCTTGTTTCCTATTTCCAACACCAAGCAAAACTGATTTCTCAGCTTCTTCTTTCTCACTCCTACAATAGGTAATTCTGAGTTGTATTTAGATGCTCATATAGCTATCATTGTGAAAAAGAAAACAAACCTAATTTTGTGCAGTTTTGCCTGGGCTTCTTTTTGTGAATGTCTATGAATTTAGTAAGATAATACAGCATGTGGTGTATAAACACTTTAGAAAGGGGGAGAGGAGAGACAAAAAGTAGGTGAGGAAAGGCAGTTTGAGAGTTGTCCTTGACGTTTTGCATGTGTTCTTGTATATTTTTGTTCACCTTTCTGTGATACTGCAGTATCTATTTTTTTAAGGCTTACACAACTGAACTGTACATGCAGACTGTCTCTCCACTGCGATGGACAGTTGTATGCCTCAGATCTCAGGCTACCTTTTGGATCCTACTTGGGAGTTAAATGGGAGATGGGTCCTAGCCTGTGTTGCAAAGGGAGCAGCCTGGCACTTGTTCAGAAGCAGAACTGTCATGCACCAAAGGAGTCCTCAGGTCAAATGTAGTAGACCAGTCAGGTGATTTGCCTCTGGTTGTAACTGTGAGCCCTCTTTTGCTTCTCAGGAAACCTGACTTCTAAGGACCATTAGCTACAATATCACAAATGTTCAGGAACAGAAAAGTGGTTATGGTAAAACTGAGTAATGAGCATAGTCAGTTTACCAGGAGATCTAAATAATAGCTTATGTTTACGTAGAAATCTCATCAGTGGTGATGGACTCTTTGTTCTCAGGAGGTGGGAAGGAAGTTACAATCTCTGAAGTTTTCCCCCTTCAAAAGCCAGATGTTTGGACTGTAAAACACTGATGATGCCCTGACATCTGGCAGAAGCCTTGGGACTACACACGGCCTCCTGGCTGCCTGCCACTATTGCTGTGGTGATACTGTGCAGATAGGGATTTACCACATGTCTCCTGCAGAAAGTAGTTCTACTGTGTTTGGGTATACCCAGGAGTTAATGCAACCTTGAGGGCTCATATTCCACTTTGTGCCCTAAAATCTATGCAGAGCTACTTTTTTATTTTTCTGTCAGTTTCTGAGCTACTGCCTCACCCAAGTTGCATCATCATTGCCTTGGATGCTTCATAATTGTTAGCACTCTGACAGTCAAAGAGCCTATGGTTAGATCTTGAAGGTGGTGACTCTGGAAGAAGTCTTGATAGATTTCTTGTACTTAGTTTTGGCTTCACTTCTTTATCATCACTGTCTTCAAATTCAGCCCCCCTTTTACCTCTACAGTCACAATGAAGAAAACAGCTGGCACTAACATCACTGGTGATGCATGAGTCTGAAAGTTCACAGCTCAGAAAATTTTTTTTTTAAGACAGGGTTAATTTGTACCTTTGGTGCTGTGAGAAACATCCTTTCATGATGTGTTAGGAGCAAAATTGCTGTGCAAATCATTGATGTAAATATGGACCATGTCTAAATCCATTTTTAGTAACTTCTCAGATTACAGTTTTACTTGAAACCTTTACTTCTAGCAACTAAGCCAAACTAGATGTATGGCTTTTTGGGTGAAAAAATTTTTAATCATGGTAATGTCAAGTTATTTATAAAAACGAGTTATTCAGAATCAGCCTATGGCACATTGTCCTCTGAAAATAAATACTGTGTGTCAGTTTTTCACACAAAAAATGAGTGTCACTTACAGACAGTATGACTTGCAACGGCTGTCTCTTTCTCCAGTGAAAAAAGAGAAGTTCCTTCTTGCAGAGGTGTTGACACTAATACTCTGAAGTGAAGAGGGACAGGCACACTATTTATTTTCTGCCTAGTGAATTCAGATAATTATTAATAAGAAAGATTCAACTGAAAAGCCAAATTCTCTTTGGGCTCCATCTGTTATAGCCACCTGTGGGCAAAGAGATGAGCAAGTGTGAATGGAGAATTTGGCTGGTGGCACCTTTATCATTAGTGGGAAATGCTAGCATTCAGATTGCACACTGGGAGGATACTGTATAACCTTATACATGTTAGGCTTTTTCTTTTTTCTTTTTAAATTTTATTTATTTATTGCTGAGCTTCATGGCAGATTTCATGTGCCATTTGTTCACTGAAGAACAAAGCAGAGAGACTGTTGTGACTTCTGCATTAGAAAGTGTCTTGTGATGTGTTTGAAGTTTGGTCTGTGTGCCCACCTCCCCCCTCATTACCCTCCCTAAAGAAAAATGGGCATGGGAGTAGTCAAAAATACAGAAGTAATCAAGTTGTGTGTGGTTGTACATTTACTTTGGAAATGTTTTTCATGTCTTGGGTGGCAGAATCTTGCCTTATGCTCATAATCACATGGATATTTTCTTTTAAGAGGTAAAATAACAGCTAAGTAAAATTTCAATTTGTTGAACATTTGCTTGTGTCAATCCTTGGCTTGCGTTCTAACGTGCAGCCCTTAGTGAGAAATAAAACTGTTAGCATAAGTAATTCTTACTCATTTACTGTCTTTCAGGAACATTTGGAAAGCCTTTATGGAGGCCTCAGCTGGACTCTCTTTCAAGTTGTAGACAGCCAGCAAATTGCCAAACAAAAACCTCCCAGAATAATCCTCATGCCTCACTGGACTTCAGTGCTGAGGCAGATGAAGATGGAAAGGAAAGGACAGTTTCTAGAGGAGAAAATAGCATTTATACTTACAAACAGTCCTTTGAAAACTTTAGGACTACTACTTTCCAATCCTGCAGTTTGGATACATAGCTCCTTTTGGACCTGCCATTAATTTCTGGAACCAAAGAAATACTTTGACATACTACTACCTCAGTGTTCATTTTTATTTAAAAGGGGGATAAGGAAAGGCAGAAGGGAAGAAAGAATTCAGAACAAATAAATGCGTTTTTATTCAACTAAAGCATAATTGCCACAATGCTCTACATTTTTTACAGGAAAAACATTCCTTATAAAAATACTATATTTCTAATTATTTTATAGCTTTGTTTTATGCAGATAATATCTTTTGTAAATTAATGGTGTAAATAATACAGCATATGTATTTCTATGTCAGACTTCATTTTATTGAAATGAGTAGTAAGCATTCTAATTTTGTACTGTTACTTGTACCTTTTTACAAATGGAAACTCCATGCTGTTTGCAGGTATCATGCATCTTATTTGCACATCACTGTTAATAAAATATGCTGCCATGTGGTCTCTGACCCACGATGAAGAATGAAAAGCATTGTGTTTGTAAATAGCGTGGCCTATGTAGGTGCCTTCTGTTGCGTCTTTGCACCTTTGACTAAAACTTGTATCTTTAGATTTACTGTGTTAAATACATTCAGCTTCTAAGAGTGGGTGTGATCCTACCACAAGTACTGGTATAGTGGGTTGAAGGTATTTGTGCCAAAATAAGTATGCAGATCTTCCACTCTGTGAATTCCCAGTATCAGATGTGTGTGAACATGTTCCCTGTTTTTGTGCACAGAAAACCAACAGTCCACCCATGCCTTTGTGCAGATAGTGTGCGTGCATCTGGTGGAGGATACGCACAGTAGGTACAGAAATCCATATCAAGCTGTTTAGTAAAAGAATTAAAAAAGGCAGTAGATACCTGTCTGGTAGCACCACTCTTTCCTGGGTGGCTTAGTGTGAAGTGTTTGCCAAATATGCGGTGCATGCCTGCGTATTTGCTTTCCCACACCCTTTCTCCCTCTTTTTTGCTTCTGCAGCTATTTCTATGCCCAACATGAGAAGGTAATCCAAGTACAATGATAATGTTTTCTTTGGTTTAACTCATGATTCTGTTCCTTACATGTCTGTCCTTTCCTGATTATTGATGAGATCTGTGCTTTATTCAATTGCTCAGTCAAGTTGAGCAATTGTAAACTCTTGCTGGATTAAATTTGCAGTAATCAACCCACTGCCTTTAACTCTACAAAGACAGAGAAAGAGAATTGCTCACTATAAAATGGTAATTAAAACTAAGTGAAAACACTCTATTTTGGTTTTCTATGTACAGCTGCCTACCATTTAAAAAAGCTGTGAATCCTGTTGTCATCACTGCATTAAAACAGCAAGACTCCAAAATGGTTAATGTTACAGGACATTGGCTTTTTAAATCTGCCTGCTTTGAAGGTGCAAACTTACAGGGTTGCCAAATCACTTCTTTTATACTAAATTCAAAGCAGCTGCTGAGTGGGCCATCACAGACATCAGGGCAAAAGCTAGAGCAGTGGTTTCACTGCCTCCTGTAGCTGAGCTAAGGGCTTTTTGGTCTTTGTAGCCAGAAACCTGGTACCCAGATTGCAATGCAATTTCCCTTTAATTTAGGCGCCAGTATTAGAGACAGGAAGTTAATCCATCCTTAGTCACTGGTGGTCCAAGTGTAGAGAATGGATTTTGCGTGCTTTAGTTGATTGTATTGCCAGATTTTCTGACTCTTATTGTTAATTTGTCTTCATTGCTGCCAGATGTGCTGCTGTGGTGACAGACATTGATATGGGTATTTGATTATAATTAAGTGCATTTTGAAAGAGATTAATTTTTCCTGAGTTAAGCACAAAGCTATAAGCCAGTAAAGACAAGAAGTCTTAAATTTGATACAGTCACTAACACTCCTTTTACTTCCCCCCCACCCCC
>JANHGN010026814.1:6688-20277 GCA_024605025.1 Megaceryle maxima | reverse complement strand
ATCAGAAAAAGTGGCAATATTATTTAATTAATTTTTAATTTTCTCCCTTAAATACTGTGTTTTTTGGTTTTTTTTTGGGGTGGGTTTTTTTTTTTTTTTTTTTTTTTGATTGGTTGGTTGGTTTTGGTTTGGTTTCGGTTTTTTTGACTCTCTGTATAAAGATCCTAATCTTCCAAGGACATGGATCTCTGTACCCGAATAAATGTTCAGGGTCAATGACTAATTCTTATATGTTTTCCATCAAGTTTCATTTATCATCCTAAAAATACAAATTACTTTACATTTTATTTGACTTAAATACCTCAAAATAGAAATAAACACTACAGAGTCCTCTTTTCTGCTAGTGTGAGATTTCATGTTTAGTAAGCTGATTGTGCTTCAATACAGTGGCAATCTGTAAATTGCAAGATATTTGCAATACCTTAATAGTACTTTTAAGACCACTGATGTAACCAAACATTTTTTTAAAGGCTTGCAAGTTCCTTTGCCTTCATTCTCTCTCTTTTTATTTTCTTTCCCAATCTGAAGATCCAAATATTAGGGAAGTGATAGTTTGATATTTATGCAGCTAAACTATAAATTGATGGGATGGGGAAATAAATTGTGGCCGAGGCAGTAAAGTTTGCACTGCATCTCAGAGTCTTAGGATGAGAAACAAGTGTTGCTGAATGACAAAATAGACATTTTGCGGTTTTATGATCAGCAGTAACTGGAATCTTGTCATGGGCTCACTTAAAACTTGTTCTTTAAAGGCCGTATCCTGTTAATGCTTTACACAAGAAAATGTTTTGCCCAGTGAACCCTTACAAACAGTTACTGATGTATAGTTTCTGTAAGCCCTGAATAATAATTCTGGACAGATAAATGGAATTACTTGTTTGCCAGGTTCTCACTGGAGCAAGCATTTCCTAACTGAGTAACCTAAATGCTGTGTCTGAGCTGACACTGAGGGATACGTGCATAGTTGTTTGACTGATGGCTGTTACTGTTTCAAACACAGAAAACTTTAAGGAGTGCTACAGTATTTTAGGACCAAATGCTTTAATTTAGAGTTCTTTATTTAATTCTAAGTGGATTGTGACAGTGCCACGGTAGCAAAGAGTTAGCTCCAAGCTTTCTGCTGAAGAATATTGCTGCTTGTCCAACTAATGACTCAATACTGTCACTAAACACTTCTTATTTCAGTCTCAGGGATCTCTTGAACACTTAAGTCTTATTTCTTCAACTTCTTCAAAGAAGCTTAAAACTAAGATGTCAAGATTCAAGATCAATTAAACATTCACAGAGATTTTTACTGCAAACGTTTGTGTTCTGCCAGGACCATAACAGGAGATAGTGCTTCTTTTCAACTAGAAATATAAGCAGAAAGTTTACTTGCTACTTGCAGTACTTTTTGTTGCAGATGTGACACATCTCAGAGAATATTTTCTCAGTGGAGTCTTCTCCCTATTTTTCTCACTTTGTGTATTGCTTTGTCTTGGAAAATGTGTCTGACTAGTTGGGTGTTAGTTTAGCAGTTGTTGGACCTTAAGAGAAGGGGCCTTAAGGGGCGGGGGTGGGGGGTGGGGGTGCACGACACCCTCAGCCTTTTTAGTGAAAGGAGGAAACCAATGTATTACAAGGTGCAGTTCTCATACATAGGATTTTACTCAAGTGAAAAGCTTACCTGATACCTTTTATTATATTTTAGGGAAGTGCTACATCAGGGAATAAAGTCATAGTGCATTTACTCCCTTGTGTGTGCCAAAAAGTGCTTCTCACAGTTGCATTAGGGGTCAGTAGTTCCACTGTAATAACATCTGTGCACATCCAATTACCTAAAGGCACAGGAGGTCTCTCCCATTTCCCATGCTGCTTTTTTCCTCTTAGCTCAATACTTCTCTCATGTCCTCTGGGGACCCTCTTTGGTAGCCCACACCACTCTGTCACAAGTTTCTTTGCTTGTCCTTTCACCATGTTTACAGGCTCTGATAAATGTATTCAGTTTAGAGAGCACGGTGTAGTTGAAGGCATTAAGTCAGTAGTAGTTGGGTGCTGGAGGAGAGGAAGCGAAGCTTGGGGAGACAGGCTGAGCACAGCTCTAGGAAGCTATTGGTGTGAATATGCAGTAAATGCGTAACTGAGGAGACAAAGTATTCATAATGCAATGCATGCCTTCCTGTGCTCTTCACAATAATTTTTGTGTATTTAATTCCATTTAATCTCTGTGCTCTGAAATGCCCAAAGCAGCTATGCACCAAGGAGTGTGTCGTCTGGAGAGTTATGTCATACTGCATCTAAAAATCTCCTTTTCTGGTAGACAAGAAACAAGATCCATCTGTTACTCTGTGTTTGTGTTCAAGGCTAAATATTGCTGGTGCAGTGCATAGTTTCCCAGAGATGGGTGATCCATGGGGTCTACTGTGTCAGAATGCCTGTGATCAATGTGACTCAATGCCATGGGACAACAGGACCTGAGAGTGAAGTTGGTAGTAATTTTAAGTTCGCTGTTTGTAAAACAGATTTAGGCTTTGTGAGTTGAGTCCAGGATTTTATTTCCCACACAGCACAGTGCAGAACCATAAATTACTCAAGATTTGGACTACTGATAGCACTTCAGCAGGATTACTTTTCATGAACTATTAATAAATACAGTGACTTCCAAGCACTTCTTTTTTATACCTGTTCAGTGTGACTGTTGACTACGGACTTTTTATTAACAAAAGCACTAGAGAAGTTTCCAATTTAAGCACCTGAATATACTATGCCTTGAAAGCAATTGTGACTAATTTTAAACACTGCAAATTTCAAATCTGATGGCACTGGAAATTAAGGTTTTACTTGGTTGACAGAGGTAATACTATCCCCTGAATATAAAACAGGCTTTGAGAGTTTTTCTAAGCTATGCTGCCAGTACTTTGAAAGACTGAAAGCATGGTCTAAAGACCCGCTCATTTGCCTGAGCAATGTGCATCCTACTTATAGTCAGCACTTCCTTTGTAGATGTCCATGGAAAAGCTGAGAGTTATAGTTTGGGTCCACTGCTGGATAATCAAATTCAGGTATTGATTCTACCGCCACTTAATATCTTCTTGAATGGTGAGCCTTCCACTTTTTTTGAGCCAAAATATGCAAAACTACATCAGTTCCTATCCAGTTGAAAAACCCAAACCAAAAACCCCTAAACTGATCTTTCTGTCCAGTCTGCTTATTTTAGATATATACCGGAAATTACTATAATGAAGGAAATGTTACTGATGTCCTTAGGTTTTGTTTATGTTGCTGTCTTCCTTTCTGCACTGTCATAACACAGAATTTGGGGCTCTGCCCTCTGTTCATAAACAAAGGGTGGGGTATCATGCTGATTTTTTTAGATGTGCCGGCATTTGACAGCAATATATAATACTATTCTGCTGCTAATGTGTTGGCATGCCACATGTAAGGGAAGTAATCAGTGCTACTGTAAGAGCCACAGAGATAAGGTAAGGTGAATGTAAGGGAGAAAGGCTGGAGCTTCTCTCATAAATATCATAAAGTGGTTTTGAATAATCCTATTGCTCCAAGGGAATAATTTGTGCATGTTTTAACATTTACTCTCTCGTAACACAGTTCATAGAATCATGGGTTGGAAGGCGCCTTTAGAGATCATCTAGTCCAACCGCCCTGCCATGAGCAGTGACATACTCAACCAGACCATGTTACTCAGAGCCCGTACAACCTTACCTTTTCCAGGGATGGGGCATCTACTACCTTTCTGGGCAACCTGGGCTAGTGTTTCACCATCCTCACTGTAAAAGATTTCTACTTTTTATCTAGTCTGATTCTATCCTCTTTTAGTTTATTATACTTGTCCTAGCACTACAGACTCTAGTAAATAAAGCCTGTCCCATCTTTCTAGTAAGAGTACTTTTAAGTACTGAAAGGCTACAATAAGGTCTCCTCAGAGCCATCTCTTCTTCAAGCTGAACAATCTCGACTCTTTCAGCCTTTCCTCACAGGAGAGGTGTTCCAGCCTTCTGATCATCTTCATGTCCATCCTCTGGACCTGCTCCAACAGTCTTTCCTGTATTGAGGGCTACAGAGCTGGACATAGTACTCTGGGTGAGGTCTCACCAGAGCAGAGCAGCAGAATCACCTGCTGGCCATGCCTCTGATGCATCCTGGGAGAGGGTTGGCTTTTTAGACTATGAGTGCACATGCTGGCTCATGCTCAGCTTTTCGTCCACAAGCATTCCCAAATCCTTCTCTGCAGTGTTGCTCTCAATCTGTTCATGCCCCATCCTGTATTGATACTGGGGATCGTCCTGATACAGGTGCACAACCTTCTTGCCCTTGGCCTTGTTGATCCTCATGAGGTCCACACAGGCCTGCTTCTCAAGTGAATCTTATCAAGGTGTTTGAGCTGCCATGCTATCAGCCTTTGAATGAAGCAACTGTGCCATTTTCTGTAGGATGCAGAGTACATTTGAGCCTGGAGGCAGTTGGTAAGATATTTGTCTGATGCTCAGTCCACATATGGCAGAATTGTTGCTGACAAAGCCCTCCAGATGTCAGGGAAAATTGCATCTAAAGAGATGTGCACATTTTCCCCAGAAATGTTGAGAAGTTTTTGAAACTGCTTTTCAATCTCATTGTGGACTCTTCAAAAATAACCAGAAAGACTTTGTCCTTCATTGGGCATCAGGAGTTGCCTCACTCTACTCATGACCTGCCTTACTGCATGTAGAAAGATTTTTAAGACTATTGACTGATGTAGCTGAAAACCAGTCAGCTCACACAAAAAAAAAAACCAAAACCCAGAACCACTTGATCCACTGGGATCACATAATAATTGTAGCCCATCTCCAATGAGGCTTTTGTTCAATAGTATTTAAACAGTTGTGGCTCTCTAGGCAGAGCAATGAAGCTACTGTTTTAGTTAGGTGATAGAAGACATATATAAACAAGCCAGGTCTTATAACTGAAACTAGCTACTTTTCTGGCTTAAACTACTTTCATGGCTACCTACTGCAGGTGTGTATGCCAATAGTATTAAGAAAGAATCAGTGCTACATCAGCCAACCGCCCAGAGCCTGGCTTCTGCCACACACTGATCATCTTCTTTATTAGTGTAAACTTCTTTCTCTATTAACCTTCCCTCTGGAAAAGGGAAACACAGCCCTCATCATAATTAGCTTACACAGCCTTCCATGTAAGCTAAAGAATGGAAAGTGTCAGGAATGCTCACAGCAGCCTTGTAGGTATTCGCTGTAAGCAGGGAAAAGTTAATCTGCTCTAAGAATTTGACAAGGGGACAAAAACTTACATGTAAACTAGTACTTAGAATGAAATAAATTTCATGTAACTGTGACCGCACAGTAGATAAAGCAGTAAAATGATGGTGATGATGGAAAATATGACTAATCAGAAAGCCGTATTAACTTCATAAATAAAATTATGCTTTAATGTAAACTGAGGGTCTTAAGTGCCTCATTTTAAAAATGTGTTTGTTTATTTCTCTGTAGCTTGTAACAACTGTGTTTTTTCACCTACAAGCACACTCTTGCAGTTTCATCTGAAGTAGCATTTTCAAAGTATGTTTAAAAAAAAAAAAAGATTAAACAAACAAGCAGCTCTGTGACGCTGAGCCACTGAACTCATTTTACTAAATTGCTTAAATCATAACATAAAAATTCTGAAAGTATTCAAACACTTTGATTTTTCACTTTGAAATTACTTGTTGCAAAATTATTTTAATTTCTGTTTTTAACTTCTCACTTTTCTGTTCAGAACTGGAATACAGAATGCAGAGCTCTTTGGGTTATCAGAGCAACACAGACCATTAACAGAGGTGGATGTGGGCAGAGCTGTTGCCTGTTCTCTCCTCACTGCACAGCCCTTTTCCCAAATCCACTTGATGTGAGTTTGGCAGATCCCTGCAGATTGATTCTCATTGATGCCAGAGTGTTTCTCTTCCTGATTTCTTCTTAGCAGTTCTGACTCAACAAGTTTCTGTAAAGACTCAGGCTTAATATTTTTCTGTGTGATTAGAAATCTCTCTGTACGCTTTGAGATTTAGCTGCACCTTCTGCATGACCCAAGGTCATTTCCTTCTGAACTAGCACTGAGTGAACTCTCCAGAGTTGCCACTCTGTGTGCTGTGGGTAGGGGAGCTGCAGCAACAGCCCCACTCTCGGGGTGACTCCCACCCCAGGGATGCTCTGCTTCAGCAGATCTCAAAGCATCTGAGATTCAGGAGCTTTGAGAGCACTGCCCAAATCATCACTACTGTTAAACTGAATTGCAAATAAAAGGCTGCACCACACAGTCATCTCTCAAGGCAGCTCAGGAAAGTCTATAATGTTTGATCAACTTCATTTACTTAAAAAAACCCAAACAATTTAAACAGCACTGTGTTGCAGGATGATGGAAATCATATTCAGCATTCCCAAATATCATCATCTATCTTCCCTGCTTTCTACAACAGATTAGATTAGAACAGACAGATTACAACAGATCTCTGTTTTGAAGAGAAAATATTTAATAAGCAAACAGAAAATGAAGTTACTGTAGGTGTAGAGGCTGAGGAGAGGGATCCTGGGAAAGACATTCTTACCTTTTTCCTCCACCCAGACTTTTCCAGTACTTCCAATAATGTTGTACCCTTTTTCTTCTCACAAAACATTCTCAAATGTAAAAGTAGGGATTTTTTTTTCTTTTTTAATGTAGTTTATAGCAATTACAAAGTAGCTATTATATAAATTTTGTGGGATTTTTCTTTTTATCTTTAATGAGGTCTTCAACAAAGGAGTTTTGAGCTTCTGTGGGCTTCCTGTTTAAACTTCATATTTTTCTTAGGGAAAAAAAAAAAAAACAACAAAACTGCTCTGCTTTTTTAAGTCCAGCTGTTTTATACAGCTAAGTTAAAACACGGCTAGAAAAGCTGTGGTTATTTTTCTGTTTGAAAACTAATGCACCTTTTTTGTCTGTCTCTCACCCCCCACCCACCCCTTTTTGTAACATATCCTTTTTAACATGTTATGTCTATGTTTTCTGTTTGTAAATCTCCCACCAACGTTAGTTTCTTTGAAACACTGAATTCAAAAGTGGGCATTGGTTTCCTCCTCTTCCTCAATTACAGGGCTGACATAGTGTTTGGCTGCCTGACAAATGTGCCGTAATAACGCAACTCAGAATGTGGAATTTCTGAGGTACTACCTGTAACTTTTTCAATGCTGTTGTAAATTCTCAGCCATGTCAACGCAGGTGGAAACAAAGTCATAAATAAAATGTGTCTTTGTGAGCACGCACGTGCGTACATAGAGGATAGGGAGTAGAGGTTGCATGTATTTATTCTTCCTAAAGAGTCCCCTAGGTGGTTCACTGCTTCCATGAGTTAACTCATCTACTTGAAGTGAATTTAAAGAAGAAATCCTTTCATTAAAACCAAAACTATCTCACTTACAGAGATGTAGAGAGAGAATGTGTGTGTACGAATTGAAGCAAGTAGGCTGTCGCTGCTATGGGTATGAGCTGGCCCTGGTAAGTCATGCCAAGCTTCACAGCAGCTTTTCACATAATGATGAACGAGCCATTACAGTTACCCACCATGAGCTTCAGCTTCTCAGAGGGCTGAGCCAAGCTGCCCCTGATCTTCCAGAGAAATCAGCCATGAGCTGGAGCACTATGCTGATGGTTTGAAGCACTGGGCAATGACGTTGAACATGTATTGTCCCATCTTTTGCTTTCCTATTTCCTTGTGCGATTGATTACAAGAGGCAAGGCATTTGGATATTTACTTTTTCCTTTTGTCCTTAGGCCACCTAAAGGTAGAGTCATGTTCAGCAATATAGCTAATCTGAATGATCTGGGTTGATGAGGTGGCCCCCATCCAGCCTGCTTGGCCATGGTGATCCTTCTGCCTCTCCTGCAGGAGCTGGCCCTCCCCTGAACATGTGCTGACCCTGGCAAGGAGTTTGAACATCGTTCTGCTCAAAATAAACAGTTTCTGACTGCTCCTTTTGAATCCACGAGTGTAGGGCTGCTCAGGAGCTGTTACACAATAGCTGAGGGCAAAACATTTGAAAGTACTGAGAATCTGATGACCTGTTTTTTCTGAAGTACCTGAAAGGAAAGTGGGGCTCTGGAACACTGATTTCATGAATACTGCATCTTCTTACAACCAATGCCAGGAATTAATTACTGCCAAACAAATAAGTTCAGCATAAGACCTTTTTCTTAGCTATTTTTTTTAATCATCAATAAAGAAATATGATTTACAACAAAATACCAAGTTATTGTGCAAAATATTTATAGTCCACAGATACAGTGACTAACATTGAGCTGCACGCAAACCGAGCATTAAAAGAATGTTTAATTTCACAGTTACAGATATTAAAATCAGGTATTGCTAAAGGTAAAAATGAGTATTTGCAATTATTGATGTCTTCATGAACTTTCTGCCTTCAGCTGCTTTGAAATAAGCAATTTGTTAAACATGGTAATGTATGTATATTGTATTTTCACTTCTTAAATTTATTTCAAATACGGTCTACCCACAAATATGCAATAGGATCATAAACTGACAAAGATTATTATACCTTAAAATTTGCAGAAAAAAAACATCTAACTTAATTGGAAGACTAAACAGTAAGTATTCTAATTTTTTTTTTTTTCTCCTATCTACTGTTTTATGGTTATCAGTATTTATACCAGCATTTCCCAAGCAAAGCATGCTTAAACCTTTCCTTTCACTCATCAAAGTATTTGATTTGAGGGAAAATTCATAATTCTATTCTCAGAATACTTCAAAATCAGCCTACTTTTAAAAGTTATTATTACCCTGCACGTTGCAAAATGGCATACTTAAAAACTAGGTCCTCTATAACTTAAAGCAATTGGTCCAAAAGGTGACCCAAAATGGTATAATTTCCCTTAAGTGGTAAAGCGGTAGCTCCCTGTTACTGCTGCTGTTCCTGATCCCTCTTTTGTGTCAGTGCCAAGATGCCATGCTTGGCAAGGCTCCTGCCTCCTGGATCTCCAGTTTGCACAGAGAAGGCAAGGGCTAAAATAAGGATATGGCATTGAGTGGTGGCTTGTTTGGTTTTGTCAGGAGCTTAGGGTAGGAAGACTCAGCAAATGTGAAGAGGAGTAAATAAGGGAAAAGAGAAAGAAAGTGACCAGGGAGGAATGTGTGGGGGAGGAATATAAGGACTGGGCTATATAGATCTGCACAGACTGGGAGGAACAGGGATTATCAACTGCCAAAAAACTCCAAGAAAGTCAGAACAAAACAGCAGAAAGAGTCTGACTGGCTCCTCCCTGCAGCTGTCCCTGTAGGCTGGAGATTGGGATGGGAGGAAGGAGAACAGAAATTTGGACATTTGTCCTACTGCCACAAGGTGGATCTACTCTGAACATTTTAAGCACTTTTGCACAAAGTTAAACTGCTCTGCCATAGTTCATTATGAAAAATACTTGCACTGTCTTGTATTAGCACCACCCAAGGATATTCCTTCTCAGCCTTTTTCCTGTTTGGCTAAAAAAGCCAAATTTTTGTACTTCCCTTTGAGTATGACTTTTCCTTAATCAGTTTATTGTCCTTTTTTGTCATCTCTTTCTTCTAAATTTATAAAACCAAATAAACATCATTGTAAATCCACAGTAGCAATAATATGAAAAGGTTTTTTTCAAAAGTTTTTTAAATTTTGAAAAGTTTATTTTGAGCATTGAGTTAAATACTGAAACCCCTCTAGTAGAAAAACAAACAAAAAAAAAGTTAATATAGATGTATTTATTTATGTTTGATTAAATCTTTCTAGTGGGATCCACCAAACCTGTAACACAGCCTTAACAAATTCTGCAGACCTACAAGAATTGGTGTAGTTACAGGAAGGAAAAAATGAGTTTCTGTTGAGCAGAAACACAAAAAGATAATAGTTTTTTTCTGAGACAGCTCATGTTACACTGGGTGCACATTTGCCTTGTTTGAAGTCAATGGTAACATTCCTACTTGCATTAAGATTTTATTAGTGTTCCTGTAGTTAAATATAGGACTACTGGGGAGGCTGGTAACAGTGCAATGGAACACTGGGTTTATATCTTTCTATTAAAATTATCTAATTTCTCATTAATTCAGGCAGCAATTAATTAGCACTTACAACTAATGGAAATAAATCTATGTGATCAACGTTCAAAATGTGTCATTTCTCAGAAACCTGAATCTTTATGAAAAGCAAGAACTTTGACACTTTATCTTGTCTGATCTCTATTCTGTTAGCAATAAATGTTAGTTGTTTAAAGCATGTCAAAATTTTAATTACACTGTACCAAATTAGCATTCTAGCCTTAAAGCTGAAGTGATATGTAAAGAAGAAGGTAGTGAAAGGAAAAAGCAAAGCCTCAATTTTCCCCAGAAAGAAACTAAGCAAATACAGTCCTATTAAGACCACCTACATGTCCAGTGTTGTTGCAATAACTCCTGCATTTAAGTTCAAGAATGCAACAAGCATTTCAGCTGCAGATTTTCCTTTCCTACAATCTGCATTTCCAGGAGGATATTTTCTTGTTTCATAAGGAGCCTCCATGACCACAGGGAATGGATATGTGTGAAATGAATCCCAAAACAAGTGGTAGATGGCTGCAAATGCCCTGAAGGTAGCATCTACCACGAGTGGCCTGAGAGATGTATTAGTCTGAATCCTAGTTGTGTCTGGCAGAAAAGATTCTTTTTCTCAATGCATTTTCAAAACTTAGTGGCCTTGTTTATTTCTTTTATTTCTTTTTTTGTTCTCAACAGAGATGCATATAAAAGAAACATGGTCTTTTAATAAATTTTATATTTGCCTGAATAATAAACCTCAGGCAGAAATGTTTGCTGCAATGCCATGTTCAGATATTTATTAAATGCTTCTCTGTCTCTATCTGTGTCCTGATATGAAGCTATGGCAAAGCAGGCAAAAGCAGCTTATTCTTTGAAAGGGCCATTCCTTCAGTAAGCAGAGTCAACTTCACAGCTGCCTACAAATCACGCCACAGTTTCAAGTTTTTTTCACCCCTCAGGTCCAGCTTTGTGCACCTAATACTTTTTTTTTCCTGTCTTTCTTACACTGGTCATGATTTCACAAATAGGGCAGGTGGTTTTACTCTGCAGTTTCAGGATCAATCTGCTTTAGCTGAATAGGTGCTTACTTCTAACTTTTAGTTTTGGTTTTATTTTTTGCTTTTGTGTATTTGGTGAAGGGTTTTGTCCTTACATATTGTACAGTCAGCATCATCTAAAGAGAATTAGCTTTCTCACAACAGAGTGCTTTGAGATTCCTATTAATACTTCTTTAATTGAAAAGGTTGTTCAAACCCCTCATCAGCTGAGCACAAAACCATCTAGGGATACAAGAAAAGGTATAGATAAAGAAAATATAATTCTTTCTTTTATTTTTTAATTAATTCTATAATTCCTGAAGCACTTGACAATAGTGCTTTAAGGGAAGTACTGCAATCCTTGCCTTGCAGAGGCTGGTTGAGCCCATCAGGTCCAGATGTCAGAAATGCCTGTGTTTCTCTAATGACAGTGAAAAGTGTTTGGGGCAGAGAACTAGGGAAACATCTTGGGTTAGCAAGAATGACTCGACTACTTTATCATTAACATACATTCAGAAATGTTGTATTCGTGTATGAGGTTCTACAGATGGGATTTCATTATTAGACTGGATGGAACTATAAGCTCTTTGTTTCACCATACAAATGTGAAAACAGGCAAATTTTTTATCACACACTCCTCAAAGACCTAATATATTTCCCCAGATTATGAATCCTAAGAGGTAAACCCAAAGAATGTGAAGTAGTATTGTGTTTAACTTACTGTTTTGTTATAAAATGTTTCACCATGCAGGTGTTTATTATATGTTTGAATGGGAAAACTATGATTTGCTGCTGGAAAATTTATAACTTTATATTACCACCCAGATGAACAAACAAAAGATAAAGTGTTTCTTAAAATGCGAAGTGGAAAGAGAGATTAACAATTTTTCTCCCACAAAAACTATTGTTCCATATTAATAAAAACCTGAAAAAATATTGCTATTTTGAAATAGCTGCAGACTGAAAAGAAGTTATTTTATTTAATTTTTTCTTGTTTGAATCTTTCAGTTTTATTTTCCATTAGTGAAATTTTAAGTTGCTTCCCAAGCAGTGTCCTGAAATTTTCAAAAATGTCCAAATGTCATTATCAGTTTGTCTGATGAAACAGGAATATCTGATGTTCTGATACATGCTGCATTTACCTAACACAGTCCTTTTTAACTTATTTTTAAATGCCTTACCTGTTTTATTCCATTGCATTTCTAAATTACTTACAAAACATGCAGTTGGACATATTACTCTTGCTGAAATCAACTACCTTTAGACAGCTCAGGATTTAACTCAGGAACTTTTAAGAAAGCAAAACAAAACAAACAGATTTTTTTTCAGGTAAACCTGGAAACCCTTTACTATACTCAATAACTACACAACCAGTATGATATGATTTGGGAAAGCAAATCCTTCTAAAAACTGAAAATAATTTTTTCAGGAAAAAAAAAATGCAGAAAAGGTTATGGTCTCAAAATTTAGAAGACAGCCATGAAATAAAACAGGCAGCAATCTTCTGGACAACATTTATTCAAGAAAAAAAAAATTCAATAATAATTGCCTTCAAGAAATAATTTGATCAGCTCTCCAGTTAACTTGGAACCAATTTCACCAAAAAAAGCAAAACAAAATCATGTCTTGGATATAATATTCTGTTTACTCTTCCTTCCTTGTTCAAATACTCACAGATAATTTTTATTGGTCGCAATTAGGTGTTAGTGGATAACAATTTATTACTAGGTTCATGCCATATTGCTTCTCCAACTTGCAGAAACCTGTTTCTTTCATGCATAAACCACTTTTTAATTTATCACCTCTTAAGTGAGCTTAAGCAACTGTGTGATTCAATTAAGCCAATGTTCAATGACTGTGCCTGTGTTTCACACTTGGCTGATAAAAGATATGATACATTACAACTATTGCTTGACTATAGTTTATTTATGGTTTTAACCTATAAGTCTTTAATGATCACTTTAAATTTGTGTTTGTGTGTGGACAGTGTTGAGCTGATGAAAGAAAGCTATTGATGTAATCCAAACTGAAAAAGGAGAAGCACAGTTTGACATTTTATCTGTTTATGCAGTGAATTTATAGCTTGTGACTTTGTTAGTTGGAGAGAGCAATTTTGCCTCCTTTCATGCGTAACAGGGACAACTGGTAGTGCAATTTTCCCCAAAATGGAATAGTCCACAATGTTATTTTAAGGGATTTTTATAGGGATTCAGTCTCTCATCCATACTGTTAGTTTGCCAAACTCCTGTGACAGGCTTTCTGGCAATAATGTCATTTCAGTTTGTGATACCAATGTATCAGAGAAAGAAAAACAGTCTTTAAAAATCATGATGGTGGGGAAAGTAAATCAGACAACTGTGTACTGACTTGTCCAAAGTCATGTGGAAAGTCAGATCCAAAAAGAACATCGATGTCTTCTCTTCTTTTCTTTTCTTTTCTTTTCTTTTCTTTTCTTTTCTTTTCTTTTCTTTTCTTTTCTTTTCTTTTCTTTT
>JANHGN010026811.1:0-16356 GCA_024605025.1 Megaceryle maxima | reverse complement strand
GCAGCCACTGTCTGTGCAAACAGGCTGCTGACTGCAGGCAGTGCAGGGAGTTAGAAGAACTGAGCTGGAAAGGAAAACCACTGAACAGAACCAGCTCTGTTCTCACCCAAACCAGGACACATGCAACACCCAAATAATTTCCAGCCAAGGGGATGATGCAAGTCATTGCTAAAAAGATTTGACATCTGCTTTACATTCAAAATTCCATATTAATTTTAAAAAGGGAAAAAAAAAAGATATCACAAGATTGTCTTTAATAAAAATGAGTGGGGTGGGAGGGGGCTATTTCAAACTGCAATCAGTGCATTTCTTTAGAACTACCAGTGGGTCCCTTTGAGGTCCTGCTAAGATTCTGGTGCCTGCATACCAGAAGATATGTGCTTTGCAGAGCTCCAGGGTGAGAAGATGAGAGGGAAGAACTAGAAATCTCTCCAAAACATCACGTTCTTCTTAGTGCTACTCTTTGCAGACTGAGGCAACTCCCTCTAACAGGTGTTTGTTCCTCCAGGAACCATAGGTGGGTTAATAAACCAGGAGCCCTTCATGCATGTCACTGTCTCCCCTGAGGGTCTCCTAAATGTCTCACCCAGCTTATAAAATTCAGTGATTGCTGTGAGAATACTCTTCAGCATGCACATTTCACCATCTGTTTCCTCAAGAAATTTAGCACTTCTAAACCCACTGAAGCACATCTCCATTCAAAGAAGCAACAGCTCATTTTGCGAGAACTCACATTTTCAGCATAAAACCCTTGAAGAAAGCTTGTAGAGGCTGCCCTCAATGAATGATGTCTGATGATGTCTTTCAGAGTATCGTTCTGAAAATTACACCCCATGATTTACTGCTGTATCTTGACCTACCAACTCCAGGCTACAAGGACCTGTCACAATATACTAATACAAGTACACGTTACCTTGTTTAAAAAACTTCTTTAACTTAAATAAAGGATAACTTAAATAAAGGATAAATTAAATAAAGGATAACTTAAATAAAGGATAACTTAAATAAAGGATAAATTAAATAAAGGATAACTTAAATAAAGGATAACTTAAACCTCGGCACACACTCCATAGACCTGACTACACCGAGACACAAAGGGATACAAAATAAAGCAAATTCTAATACAGTTATGTGAGTCCTTAAGAACAAGCTTTATTTCAGTGGTAATTTCTTACAGGAGAGAATTCAAGTGCACCAGCAGCCAGCTGAAGGGGCTCACGATGATCAAATAGTTGTGAAACAAGTACTACAGCACTAGCAGGCATCAGCAAAGCATCAGCACAGCAACAGTTAAGAGCATATTCTGTACTTCACTGGTGGGAGAAGTTTGGGAAACAGAAATAGCAGGAATAGGATCCTTTACAATGACTTCAGTTTTTATTAACATATTTTTACAGGATATCCCAGTTAAGCCAGACAGCTTGTTTACAATAGGGCCCTGTCCCAGGACAGCTTAAAACTATTATACAGTACATACAGAAGGACAATACAGTTCCAGTACACGCTACCAGCAGGCAGTAAATCATGTCAAAGCCTCAAGTTACACCTGATTAACTGCTTGGCTCCAGTACTAAAACCTATTCCAAGAATGCTTGCTACAGTGTAGTTAAGAGTTGTCAGAGAATTTATGTCATCTGATGGCAGGTTACATAAAATAGTGCCCCAGTGTATCATTTAAGAAGCATTACTTGGCATGAGCTGCAAGAGTGTGCATTTCACACCTGCAGTATCCTCTGGTGCTATGTATTTCTTAAGAAGGGACTCCTTTAGATGTCTCACTTACTAGGAGAAGCCACATCACCTCTGTCCCAACAGGATCCCAACTCTCTGAATTACGCTTCATCAAACACATCCCAAATTTTATCACTCATGAGTCCGTTCATCCTCAACACGACCACTGCAATTAAACCAAATTTCCCACTTTTTTTTCTTTTTTTTTCTTGATTCTGCAAAATAGCTGCAAAATAGATACCCTCGTAAAATTGAAGAACTTACATTTTTCACTAAACATTTCCCTGAGGGTGGAGCCAACAGTGAAGTCTTCACACTACCACCTGAACACAAAGGAAACCTTGATTTTGTGAAGCTCAAAACCAACACAGGGCACTAAAGAGGTACGTTTCAAAAGCATCCTAAAGTCCATAGATTGTATGCCTGTCAAACACGCAAGGCGCTATGAAAACCAAGCAATAATCCTTACGAAGTCTGTGTTTATCCAGCTGTCAATCAGCAAGCCATATGGCATTAACTGAGATGTCATGTGTCTTGATTAAGAGTTAGAGTCCTGTACGTCAGCCAGAGTGTTTAATTGTAAAATCCATTAGCTCTGACTCTGTACATGCAGCTTTTTCCAGAGATGTGCAGGAACTTAGCAGAAGCTGCAGGTCAGTTTTAGCAAAAACTCCTTCTACACACACATGCACAAATCAAACATTTCTATAGGCTTCCTCACACTTGGCCAGCAGAAGATTTGTTCACGTTCTTTTATAAGATGAACTAATTGCCACCTTTTTTTTAAAGTAGTCTCATAATTATTCTCTTATCCTTAGGAAAGAGCAAGATACTTCAGCTTTACCCTTGATTTCGTGAATTGGTGAGCTGGTTTGTATTTCAAGTCTCTGCAGGAAACATAAACCCAGTAAAGAGGACAATGTCTTGCATTTAGCATATTGCAACACACATGATGTGCTGAGCACCCAAATTCTTCATCTGATTGAGTGAGGCAATTTCTTACTTTAATAATCATATTGCAGATCACTGCAAAACATTTTCTCTTAAAAATTAACAAGGAATTTAATTAAAATAAGAAGTCTTCTAAAAATAACAGCACAACACACTTCTCTGGTCTGCAAACCTTTTACTGATCGGTCATAAGAGCACTTCCACAGTTATTCACAAGAAGAGGTACTAACAAATGGAAAGCCTGATCTACAAACACTTTTCCTTGGTAGAAGATGAGAAAAAGTCCTTCTGGTTTTAGTATGGAGTGAGACCCAAACTAAATGCTAAGGCTATGGCAAAAGAGATGGACAAAATCTTTTCAAAAGATAGGTATGGAAGTGCAGATAATCCAGAAGTTGTAGTGACATTTAAGGCAGAGGAGAGCACCTGAACAGTACCACCGTGGTGGTTTGAACTTGGCTGGATACCAGGGGCCCACCAAGCCTCTCACACACCCCCCTCCTCCTCTTGGATGGACCAGGGGGAAGAAAAGAAGATGAAACTTGTAGGATAAGCTAAAGGCAGATTGAATGGAAAGTGAGGCAAGGCTGGGCATGGAAGCAAAAGAAAACAACTCTCTTTTCTCAAAAGAAAACAACTTGTCCACTTCCCATCAGCAGGTGATGTGTGGAGCCTTTTCCAGGAAGCAGGGCTCCAAACACATAGCAGTTGTTCCAGAGGACAAGCTGATGCCCCCCTTTCCTCCTCCTTTTCCTTGCTTTTATTGTTGAGCTGGCATCATATGGTAGGGAACGTCCCCTTCGGTGACTTTGGGTCAGCTGTCCTGGTTGTGTCCCCTCCCAAGATCTTTTCCACCCCATCCCACTGCAGGGGCAATGTTGGAAAAGCAGCCTTGGTGCTGCGCGAGCCCTGCCCAGCAGCAGCCACAGCACGGGTGCGTTGTCAACACCTTTCTGTCTCAATGCAAAGCACAGCACAGGGAGGGCTGCTGTGGGGAAAGTTAACTCCAGCTCAGTCAGACCCAATACAGGTGGTCTCTAGACACAAACATCTGCTGAGCTGAGAGGCAAGAAAGAAACCAGCACACACATTCCCTAGTAAGGTGTGACATGAGACGTGGGCACCAAGCATCGGGGGACAGCAATCTGAAATGGAAACACATAGGACAGCATGGTGGGGGGAGCTTTCAGGTAAGCAGTTAATGCTGGCAGAAGGATTTGGGGATTGGTTAGCTGAGACCAGCTTTTCAGAGGACTTCTTTCTCTGAATCTTGAGCAGCACAGGACTTGTCCTTACAGATGGCACAGCTTCAAGGGAATGTACCTCTAGCAAGGGCATCTCTAACACTACCACGTTTTGGGATTCAAAGTTTGCAGCTGCTTAGCTGGGGCAGGAAGAAGGCGTCAGGGGTGGGAAGGAAGCAGCTCAGCCATCACTGAGATCGATAGCCGTAAGAGTCGGCAAGGCTGAACACAAGTGCTCACAGGGCTTTGCTCTCCAGGCCTTTGGGTGAGATGTGACCAAAGAGCTGCAGTGCCATGACAAACCACTTGTCACAGCGTACCAACAAGACCTTCTTTCTGGCTAGAAGTCATGCTGACTGCTTGGCAGAAAGGGTGATCACGCTGCAGAGGGACAGGTGGTCCTGGGAGGGTGCTCACCTGTTGCCACTGCCATTTACTTGCCTTTTGCAGAGCTCAGCATCTTGAGCAGCCTTGACCCTTGCAGACTGAAGCTGAGCATTTTAATCAGCTCTAGTTTGCAAAATACAAAACTAGTAAATTTACATTTACCCAACTTCTTCATCTCCACATGGTTTTATTTAATGGCAAGAAAAATCAGAGGTTCGATCTCAATTAAGGCTTCAGTGAGTTCAGCCCTTCAAGGTTCAAGGTGCAACTGAAGATCCGTGCCTAAAGCTAGCTGTGTTCATTGCCTTGCTCAGCTACCTCCAGATGCATGAGAGGAAGCAGTGACATCTGCCTATACAGACTTGGTGACTAACTGCAGGTATTAACTTATACATGATTTTCTTTTCCTGTTCTTGCAAGTCTTCACCCAGAGCATCAAATACCAGAGCCATGATGTGTTAACACCACTCTTCCTGTTGAGCTCTGCTCTGCCCCATTCCACCTTAGGTTTCCAAGAAGTTGTGTGCCTCTAGTCATTCAAAATTGAATGGAAATGGCTGTATTGCTTTCATATGGATCCACCACACAGTTTTCAAATTGACTTTCAAAAATACACCAAACATACCCAGGGGAAATAACCTAACAATGTGGATGGCTGCCTGAAATCATTATGCAGATAGCTCAGGGCATTTAGTGTTGTGATGAAAGAAAAATAAACAAAAAAAAAAGAGATTAGCAGGCTTCAGAGAAATAACATGGTTTAGTAAATCCAGCACTTCCCCTTCTGCAACAGAAAGTTTGACATCACTAGATTTATAAATGCAGTACTGTACATGCTGGTTGTCCCAATTTGGAAGTCCCTACTGACGAGTCCAGTGTTACTCAGGATAGGTGCCAAGAGTAGAGGTCTAGCTACTACTCTCACTTAGACCAGCAGATTTCTGGCATTATCATTATTTCAGCATACAGCTTTGCAAGAAGAGGTGATTTTACTGCAAATAAGACAACTTTCTCATTAAAAGGCAGGTACATTAGTGCAGTACTGGAAGACAATTGAAAGTTTTCCTTTGCCAATGTATCAGGCTAGATCAATTCCTGCTAAGAAACAACACAGGTAGGCAATGGACTTCAGGATGTCCCACAGTAAGAGAGTTACAAGCTGAAATGCCTAAATACAGAGCAAGCCTCAAAATCCTGACAAGCTTTCTCTTATTTAACTTGAACAGAATTTAAGGAGAACTCAGGCACCATTTGTTGGTGAAGCTCTGAAAAATTAGCCTTTTGGTTTTTTAATTCTTTCCTTTAAATTAAATATTCATATGATAGTAATTACACTTAAACAATATAGTGGCAAGTTTTAGCATGTGCACTGAAATGCTATTTTACTACCTTCAAATCACCAGCAGGATGAGATTGCAGACATTAATCCTGACTGTATTATTCTTCCACTGAAACTACACCTACAGCATTTCAGCATTACAACAATTTGCACTTGCATCATCTTTTCCCTTATTAAAAACCAACACCACAACTTGACCAGTGTTTCTACAAGCAACTCTTGCTCAATTAAAATGATATATCAAAACAGATTTATACAAGTCTTTAATTCCAGGTGATGAACATATGTGGGTGTCTGCTTATGTCTTTGAACTCCTGTTTTAAATGTATGTTCCACAGACACTTTCCATATGGCCAAGGTCAATGGCCAGGAAGCAGGAAAAAAGTATATTGTTAAATTTTTACAGAAAAGATTAAGGAAGTTACGCTCAAGGAAAGAGTTTGCTTCAACACTAATCTTAGCAGGACTCAAATCCTTATTTTTTTGTATGTTGTAGTTTTTTAAGGCTTGAAATCTTGGAATTCACAAGATAGAGAATCACAGGGTAGAAATTACTATGTGAACACTAAAACAATATGGAATTTTTTCCTCTGGTTAAATTAATAAGATGCCTGTAAACTTTTCTCATACTAAACCTGCCAAATTACACCTAATAGTCACTTGGGGGTGTGATCTCACCAAGATTTCCTTGGTTTGTTACTCTCACATCGATACATGTGAATTTCAACAGAAACACTGGCTGTTTGGGATCGGTGTATCAGGACACTCACATACCCAGTTGTAGAGACTCCCACCCCCACAAAAGAGTAACAGGGAAACAAACAACAAAATGAAGAAGTAAAGAACAAAAGTTGACACATAATGACTGAGGTCATCTTTAAAGTGACATATACAGTACTTGCATTTGCTTATTTAGCTGTATCATTATGATTTTAATAACACCATTCACTTAAAAAAAAAAAGGGGGGGGGCAGATAAGGCAGTATTATTTATACCATAAGTCCCTATTAATAAAAATAACGCCTGTGCCATCACAATAACATTCTTGTGCAAAAACACTGAGAACTTGACAAGCAGGACAACCCATTGCCTCTGTCGATACAGCTATTTACATTTTACAGGTGGGGAAACAGAGACACTGAAAGCCAAACATGATACCCTAAGGGACTTTGCCTCAAAGCTTGAGTCAGAGAGGCAGCTGAGCAACATAATCACTGCTTTGAATGCTGACCATTACTCTGCTGTCACCTTTTATTCCTCCTTCTACATTTCTGGTGCTCATTCAACTGCACAGCCATTTACATTTAAATAATAAGTACTTTGGGTGAGAAATGCATACAATGTTTAGCAAAATTGAGCCAGGGCCTCTAAGCATCATCACTACATAGGCAATGAGAACAGTAACAGTCCTAAGCCTGTCTATAGGCTGGATGGAAAGGAATGATTGCAAGAGGGAAATTTTAATTGCAATAAAGCTTATTACATATTAATCTGATACCTCTATTTTGCATAAATGATGCACAACCTTGCCACTCTAAAGCATCTGTGCGGTCATTGTCCTGTTTTTTTTCCTTCCAGGTCAAACAAGCATATCTGTTAGAGATTAAGACATAAACACTAAAAAAGGAGCAACAAAAAAAAGAACCATAAATGGAAAAAAAACTCTTTGAAGACAATACCAAAATAGTAAAGCAGATACTAGAACAAATGAAACATTTTACTGCAGTGAACAAACACTTACTGCTGTGATCTGGCAGATACCATGACACATACAAACCCGAACATTGATGGAAGACCAGATGAGCTTTTACAATTTGAATCTGAACTTCCAACCAGTACTCTGTTTAGCCTATTTTCCATATTCAGAAAGAATATTTTCAACTCATGGAAGAAAATACTGATCTCATGTTTTAATGGATAACAGCTCCTTGGATAGTCTGAATCACAGTGCAAGACACGACTGGCTTTCCAATATTAAACACACCTCATAACACCAGTAACTTTGGCTGTATTCGAAGAGGTTCTTCATGTTCCACTCAACTGGCAGACTGTGAAGCCAAAGCGATGTTTAGGCCAGTAAAGGTAGCTATGGGAGCAAGGTATGGTTTGGAAACAAGCTATATCAAGCAGATCCAGAGGAATCATGGGGCTGGAGCACCTCCCCTGTGAGGACAGGCTGAGAAAGCTAGGGTTGTTAAGCCTGAGAAAGAGAAGGCTCCAAGGAGACTTTATAGAAGCCTTCCAATATTTAAAGGGGGCCTACAGGAAAGATGGGGAGGGACTCTTTATCATGGGGTGTAGTGATAGGATCAGGGTTAAAAGTTTCAGACTTAAAGCGAGTAGATATAGATTACATATTGTCTCGTTCCACCCAGTGGACAAGAGAGGTGAATCGTTCTGATCCCCTGATCAAGGCTGTCCCTGCACAGCAGGGCCACAGAGGCTGTAGAAGCACAGCAATGACTCAGAGCAACAATATAAAACAATTTATTGGTTGTCTCTAACAACAATCAACAAAAGGTGCAGATAAAGGTGGTTATATAAACGTTATTTTCTTATCAATTACTTTAAGGCAAAACTGAGTATCAAAGACAAGAAAGGAAAAGTAATTAGAAAGAGGAAAAGATAGGGGGAGGATAGAGAGGTAGAGTAAGATAGAAAGAAAGCTTATCAGCACCTTTGGATCCAGCGACATGTCACAGGATCAGTCCAGACCTCCAGTTCTTCGGTGGTAGGTGCACACAGAGCAGTATTTTTCTGTCACGTTATACACTTGGGATATGAGTGGCATCCACAATTTCCATAGGAAGTGTAGAGAGGTGGTGCTAATTTGTATGAGCCCCTTCTGGTGTGGTGCCCACTACTTAGCAGAAGAAATTAACTAAGAAAAGACACTGTCCCACCTATGCAGAATTTCTCTCTTCCTCTTGTTATCTTATCTGCAAGGAGCCAAAGGAGGAGAACAGAGCCATTGAGAGACATTAACACTTCCTCTCTCTAGACAGGGCCTTGCTCATCATTCTCTGTTCAGATCTTATCACCACACAAGGTTTGAGACAGCAATAGTCTGGCTCTTACACATATTAGGAAGAAATTCTTTACTGTGAGGGTGGTGAGACACTGGAACAGGTTGCCCAGAGGGGCTGTGGATGCCCTAACCCTGGAAGTGTTCACGGCCAGGTTAGATGGGTTTTTGAGCAACCCGATCTAGTGGGAGGTGTCCCTGCCATTGGCAGAGGGGTTGGAACCAGATGCTCTTTAAGGTCCCTTCCAACCCAAAAGATTCTGTGATTCTATACCCTACTGGTATTAACTTGTGTAACATGAAATAGAGCCTAATTTTACATAGCTTCTCAAGATGACCTTTTTGAATGGAAGTGCACTTCTTTTACACTTAATTTTGGTAATTTCATCAGGATATCTCTTTAGAGCTGACTTACTAATTATTTGCTCCCCAGCACATTAGCTTTTGGTAAAGAAAGCTAAAACCAGTCTTTACATTGGTGAACTCTGGCAATATAACCACATTGCTTGAAAACAAATGCATTCATGCAACTCTAATGTGGCTGCCTCTGAGTCACCATGCGACTCCCACATCAGCACACAACCTCCTGTCATTTCAGAACCTCATTAAACCTATCAACACTTCTATCTCTTCAGACTGATGAAACAGGAAAGGTTTTGTGACAGCAGCAGGCTTTGCTGTCCCCTAACTATAATCTGCTGAATCTTGGAATTCCCTTCAGAGTTGTTTCCCTTCTTAATGTTAATGGACATGGCACAGAGTCCATAGATTTCCATATTTATTCAGAATTAGGAGAAAAATATACGCAGTTCACAAAGCAATGTAAAGATACTTGTTCTCAGCAGAGAGCTGCAAAACTACACAACACATCTTCAAGTAAGTGAAAAAGTCTGTTTTTTTCAGAAAGCCAACTTTACTGCACGGTTTGCTCAGTTTTCTTTTGAAGATGTCCAACACACGGTACGATTTACACAACACTGGTAGCAAGCTCAAGATAGAAGATTAAAGTCTAGCTGCAGAAGTATGCAACATTTAACACCATGCATCAGGATTGCTCTTCTCATCAGCAGAGCATGGTGATTTAAGTTTACATATATAGCTACTTCCTATTGCTGAATTTTCTTTTGATATTAAGAAATGTATTTTTATATTTTCCTATGTATGGCTTGTAGTCATAGCTGATGACATAGGAGCTGCTAAAGGGTGAAGATCTCTTGCTTCCTCAGACAGGCCAGTCTTCCAGATGTGCACTTACACTCCTGGTTCCACAGTCTCAGGGAAAAAATAAGCTCGTGTACAAAGGAAGGGCACTTTACAAGACCGTAGTCTTCACAGCATACAGCTGACAGGCTCTGGCCGTACCTCTCTCCCTCAAGTGTTTGTGCAGGTTCCTTCTGAGGTGCCTCCAGGGCTCAGTCCCCCGTGGCTATGCCAGTCATCAAACCACTTCACAGCCACCTCTCTCAGCAACGGGGAGACATGACAAGCAGGTTGGGGAAAACTCCTCAGCTGTCTGTTTTCTTTCTAGGGCTTCAAGTAAGAACTAGGCCACATACTACAAAATACTACAACCTTTAATAGCATCACACCTCTGGGCATAGCTCAGCGCCCTGCACCTCCCAGTGCTCTCTGTGTTTAAACACAGGGTTTTGCTATTTCCTTCCCAGTAAAAACACTTTAAAAAAACATCTACATGTGGCTTGTAAAACAAAGTTTAAAAAAAATAATACCACAGGAGATATTAGCATCAGTTTAACTGAGAACCTCTTGCTCAGTTCTCAGGAGTTCAGAGAACTCAGTGGTTTCTTTTTTGACAAAAGATAACCTTAGTGGTGCAGATTATCTGCCCTGCCGCAGCTATTGGAGCAGCACTGCTCAGTCTCTGGGTCACAAGTAGGTCATAAAGCTTCATGCAGTAGTTTGCAAAACAACTGTACACAAAGTAAGATTTTTTTGAAAGATACGCATACATTCCTAGGTATGGAAAGAACTAAACAAAGACAACACTGGAAAAATGATAATAATTCAAAAGCTTTGCCTCATTTTGTTGATTGCAAATGATAACTACTGTGGCAGCACTCCACAAGGCTTTTGTGATTCAATTTTTCCCCCAAAGAAGTTAGGCAATTCTCAGATTTTTTCCAATAAGTTTAGGAGGCCACATGAATAAAAACCCCTCGAAAAACAGTGGTCTAGATGGCCTTACTGATAGGGTTTCCTGTCTGAAGAGCTAAGAGTTGTGGATTCTCACCAGGCAGATGCTGGGGATCTTGAGCTAGAGAAGAGGAAAACAGATCACAGGTTTCCACTCATGTTGGTTTTAGGATCAGTGATACAAACGGTACAAAGAGGAACTCTTTATTCTGTGTTCAAAGTATTGAAAAATACATATCATTAAATGTTGGGAATGCTAAACAAGTCACAGAGCATCAGAAGAAAAAGTTATTTATGGCTTGTATTTTAAAAGAGTACCTTTGTAGTACCTACTATTTTCAGATTTTGGCAACATATACTTTACCAGACACTTAGCACAGATGAGAAAAAGACCATGCTTAATTCCTGCTAACAAGTGTGAGTCTAACACAAGACTGCTTCCTGGGATGATCCCCCAGTACACACAGGCCTGACAAGGACAGATGCAAAAATAGCCAAATAGCTCTTCACTGTAACCCGTCCGCCCGACTTGGCCACGCACACAGAACAGCAGCAAGGCAGCAGTTTGTTGTTAACCTCATTTCTAATTACAGACAAGATCCTGAACGAACCGAAAATGAAATCTGGGTGGCATTTAGGAGCAGAGCTGAGGAATACATCCTCAGAATTGCTGCCCAGTCTTTCACACATCTGGAGCTTGTGGGTGAGAGATGCCATTGAAGCCCATAGCCAGGTTTGTTCAGCAGCTTGCTGCCCACTTCAGCCCTAACCCAGTTCTGATTCAGGACTCTCCAATTTGGCAAGAGCCTCAGTGCACTCTAACCCAGAGCACAAGCTCAAACAATGCTAGACATGCACCAGTCTCAGGAAGGAATTCCTGCAGCAAACATCACCCTCCCCTTCAAATCCGTGTATTATTTAGCAAATAGATCTGTAAGTCAGTATTTAAAGCATTCACCAGTACTCAAAGACCTGGTGCAACTTCCTTAAAGGGTGTGGGAACCCAGACATGCTGCCTCTTTTCTCTCTCAGCACGGTCCTGCAATCCTGAAGCAGCAGGCTGCCTTGGAGTATTGCAGAGGGAGGATGAGGAGTACTTTCTCCCACAGCTGAAGCGGTGCCACTTCATCCAGACCAGGAATGAATGCACTATTATGCCCAACCACAAAGGCTCTCAACTTTTACTTGGAAGACAGCTTGGCTTTGATTCCCAGTGCATATACGCCAGACATTGTAATTTCTTCATATGAAGCACAAAGTCCTTGGACTCTAATGCTGGACCAGGCTACAATGAATCTGTAAGCTCTCTCCTTGAATGTCAAACCTGTTTCTCCAGAAGAAAGAGGAGAACACCCATTCCCACCATATAGGACCCTCATGACCAGAGTGGTTTTGAGAACAGTACAAGGTGTGAGCTTGAATGACCACGGGCTGACAAAAGAACTGAGCTTCGGTTTTGCCTGTGCCCTTTTGTTGCCACAAACTGCTTTCTTCCCTATTGGCATTTAACCTCATGTTAGCCCGCTCTAGAAATCACTTTTTTTCTCCTTGTGAAGACCAAGGAACAACATGAGTTTGGGTCACACTATTAGAACAACTTCCAATGCTAAATGTTCACATAGTTCTTCACATTATCCTACACTCACTCCAATCGTCTCCCAGTGAACACAAGCTCATTTTCATTTTCAGTATGAACCAAACATACTAAAAATTGATTCGTATTGAAAAATTTTAAACATACTATAAAAAGTCACCTGGCAAATTCAGAAAAAAATCATTATTTCCAAAACATACTTGTCCATACCACTCCTTCTTCCCCACTGCTGTAGGTATTGCACTGAGTGAGGAACATGTCAGTTTGCAGCTAACCTTCCCATCACAAGGGCCCTTACCTACAGCATGCCAGGGGGTTGAGATCCAGGGAAAAGCAGGTTTACAGAGGAAAAATAAAATCCCATCTGACTGGGATTTGTTACAGGAGGCTGGAGAGGAATAGAAGGATCCAAGAGCTTTCGTACATCCTAGAAGGAAGACAATGGGTCTGTAACAGGCACGGGATTGGCATCCTCCTTGTGATATCCAACAATACAATTACAGTCAAATGTGCAACTGCTTCAGATTTTTTGGTATCTTATTGTCTAGCCCAGGGAAAAGCTGACATTATTATTGAAGATGTGTGCTTTGTTATACAAATAAAATAAAAAGATAAGAGAAGGGGGTTCACAGAGCAACATAAATCAAGACATTCTTTTGGTACCATCAGAGTTAAAACCTGTAACTTCAATATAAAATATTTAAAGTATTATCAAGCAGAGATAATCAGACTTTGGTTTAATTGCTCCCTTTGTGAGAAGACTTTATTAAATTAATTAACCAAGTTATCTTCTCAGAGCATGATCCATTACTAATTCTAAAATTATTGATCTTTTCATTTGGAAGACATTGTTTGCCATCAAACTGGTTTTTGCAATTAGCATATACTAGCAAGCTTAATAACACTCAAGGACTCCTCTAAGGACCTAAGATACTGCAAAATGAAAATATTCCTAAGTATGCCCAGAAATTACCATTATGCATATTTATGCATCTTGATCCCAGGCAAGGAAGGCAGTAAGAACTTGAGTAACTATTGACAGCACAGATCACAAGTGAGCTTACTATGAGAAAACCCTCTTTTCTCTTTTCTCTTGTCCAGCTGACATCGACTTACATACTAATCAAGCTGCATCACCAAGGATTTTCATTTTGCCCTCCAGGTTGTACCTCACAGGAACACATACACAAAACCACAGCACTCGCCCAGGTCACACTGACTTTGTATTCCTTTCTCATACCCTACTCTGGAAACCACTAATCACAAAGTCTTGAGCTTCTATGAAAACAAAAAGGGGTCATTACCAATTGGCAGGAAAGCTGTTGTACAAAATAAGAAAAAAGGCTTCCTGAGCACCCACAGACTCTACACTGAATGGAACCACCTATTAAAATAGCACTGCTAGCATCCCTAACAATCTACATGACTACAGACAAAAAGGGAAATTGGACTTTAAAGTAATTCAGGAAAAGTAAAACTTAAATTTGCACAATATCAATTAGGAAAATTAAGGGTTAAAGCAATCATATAGATGAAGTGATGAAAATTGCTGAAAAAAAATACTTACCGGAGAAGGGATACAAGGGAAAGCAGATTTACAATGATATTCCACGTGTGCAATATCCCATTATCAAAAGGAAGTTTCATTTACACGAGGTCATTAATACAAGGCCCACAGGGTTCCTCTTGTTTTCCTTTCTCTTCTAAACTGCTTTCTTTGCCCTCACTTCTTCCCATGCTTCCTCTATTTCTCCACACGTGCCCTTTCCATAAACAATGACAGATTGATATTTAGGTGGAATTAAGACCTCTCAGAAAATTTCTTTCCACCTTAATTTTGTCAGTGTATATTTTTTCATGGTAACTGTAGGACCCCAACTGGCATTGGCTTTAACTTCTACAAAAGATATGTACAGGCTTCTTTCTCCTTAGAGGAATACCTCCTTCCCAGAAAAAAATTCACCAGAATATCCAAAACTTTCCTCTTGAGAGCAAATACCTCCAAGTATTCCCAGAATACACATTAAACCATTCAGTGCAAAATTGAATGAGGCATGAATCAAATAAGCATACCTTTTTTTTTTTTTTAATATAACAATAAAATAAGAGAACTTCTGATATCCCACCTTGACAGAAGAACTTCTCATTTGGATCTTGCTATGAAGCAGTGCAGAAGGTCCTCTCCTTGGTGGTAGAGATGGGCACTGATCCTCCATTAGAGCTGAAGACACCTGGGCACAGGCAGAAGCCCAGCCAAAAGCCTCGGGAGGGAAGCTATCCACGTACAGGGGATTCATTCAGACCCACTCTGGCCTTGCTGAGTGGTCACTCTACCTGCACCTGACAAAAAAGCAAAGTGAGAGACTGTGGTATGGAAAGGCCATGCTGTTACAAAAGCCAGGACCTGAGCTCAACTCAGTAGGAGAAAACTTCATTTTCTGTAATTCCTGATTTCTCATTATTCTCTCCATGGCAAGTTAATGCCTTTTTTTTTTTTCCTAGCAGATATCATCTTGAATTTAAGTGAGATTTGTATCTTTACTTCATATAGATTTATACATCTGCACACACTGTCATTCATTACTGCAAAGGGGAAAACTGCTTTTCAATCAAAAAAGCCAAAACCCCCATCATTTCTCAGCACAACGATCCTTCTTTTAGCAACACACAAACACAGAGCTAAGAGTTCTTTTGAGTATTTATAAACACCTTGTTACAACATGTCACTTCAGGACAACATTGCTGTTTCTGCCTTTTCTCCAAACAGAGGACAGTAAGGGATGTGACCTGCCTGCACAACTGCTGATTTATGCTGTGCTGACTAGGAGGAACTACACTGTCAGCAAGACAATTTCTCATGATTACAGTGTTTACCTGTCTCACTGAGAACAGCCGTCCACGTTCTGATTGTAAGAAGAAAAGCTATGAACAGTTCAGATACAAGACATAACACATGTATAGCATGCACAAGATAAATGTCTCCTTCATGCAAAAGTTAGATGACACAGACTCTAATTAAAAGTTAGTCAAGAAGTATAATGACTAGAGGCCAAACATCAGATGATAATCTTGATTACGGGTTGGACAGACAGATCAAAGTAATAAACCCAGTGTTCCTAGAAACAACTTTGTGAACTTTTGATGAGATTACCATGTCCTGAATTTCTTCTCCATCACTTGAGACATTTTCTTCCCTTTAAATAGCCCACAGAATTTAGACACTTGCTTCTTATTCTCCTCCTTTGACCAGTGCTGAAGCACTAGTGAAACAGAATGAAATATCAACACAGTGAAGATTAATCTTGATCTGCTAAACTCAGCAGTGGCTTGTACCGTTCCTGGCCTGTGCCTATTCATACTCTCTAGGGCTGCAACATGTACCCTCATCATACTACTGGGACTCAGAGCAGCTGAAGAAAGTCCTTCGCCTCCATGGGCACCCCTCGTCTCTATGTCCTTGCCCCTCACCTTGCAAACGTTGTTTCAGCCTGTCCTGCCTTGCTGGTGTGCCACACTGAACTCCTCCACTGAGTGAGCCACAACCCCTTGCCCCTCAGCTTTTCCTTTCAGCCCACGCAGCTGCCTCATTCACACCCTCCTCAAGTGAGGAGGCAGGGATCACAGCACTTCTTGAGCCATCTCCTCCAGAATCCTACTCATGTAGCTCTCCTCCACAACTTCCTTGAATCTACACCATCTCTTTCTTGTCTTCTCAGTCTTGTTCCACAGCAGCTTCCCTCCAAGCATCATCACATCCTTCATGGTGCACTAACACACCCCACTGACCCTTCTTCCAAGAGATCTCAGCCATCCCTCAGCCTCAGAATGGAACTTCTTGAAAAGGACTTGGGGATACTGGTGGATGAGAAGCTCAACATGAGCCAGCAGTGTGCTCTTGCAGCACAGAAAGCCAATTGTATACTGGGCTGCA
>JANHGN010026809.1:0-14043 GCA_024605025.1 Megaceryle maxima | reverse complement strand
CCCCCCCAGGCGACCCCGCGCCCCCACCGCGCCTCTCCCCCCCCTCCCCCGCCCCCCCCTCTCCCCGCCCCCGGCCCCCCCCCCCCCCCCCCCCCCCCCCCCCCAAGCCCCAGCCCCGCCGGACAAAGGGAGCCCCGGGCGCGCCTCTCGCCCCCTCCCCGATGGAGGCGTCTCAACCGCCGCCACCCCCACCACCGGGAAGCGAACAAAGGGACCCGCCTCAAGGCGGGGGCAGCCCGGCCCCGCCGGCACACTCACCCAGGGCGGTGGTGAGAGGGCACCGGGCCCCCCCCGCGGCCCTCACCGCTCGGCTGCTCCGCGGCGGGGAGGGGGAGGCGAGCCCGGCTCCCCTCACCGCAGGGATGCGGGTGGGCTCCGCCGCTGGCCCCGCATCCAGGCAGGGCGGCCTGCGCCCCTGCCCGCGGCCGGCCCCGCTCGCCTCCCCCAGCGAGTCACGGCGATGCCCGAGGCAGCGGCACCATCCCCGGCCCCCTCCAGCCGCCGCCCCAGCCCCGCATCAAAATGGAGGCGGCGCGGCCCCGCCCCCTTGTTTTTGTTCTGGCGGCCCGCAGATGGCCCCGCGCGGAGCGCTCCCCGTTAGGTCCGGCCGGTGACGCGCCGCGGAGAAGTAAAATAGTTCGCTCCCAGCCTCCGGAGTGTCCCGAGAGGGGCCGGAGGCCAGAGCGGGGCGCAACCGTGCGGCGGCGCCTCTGCTCGGCGGGAAGCGGAGCGGGACCGCTCTCCGCCCCGAGGGCGGGCGGGCGGGGGGGTGTGTTCTAGGGCCTAGCGGAGGGACACAGACGGGTCGCTTCACTCCTTTAAAGGTACCCGGGAGCGGCTCCTTAGCGTCGGCCGAGCCGGTTTAAAAAGTCCGCCCAAACCCTCGCCGGCTCTGATTGGTCCGCGCTTGCCAGGCGCTGATTGGCCAGCAGCGCGTCTGCGCCCCTCCCCTTTCCCCACCGCCTCCCCGAGGGTGTTTTGTTTACCGGCAGCGATTGGCCGCCGACCGAGAGCGACTCTCTCCTGATTGGCCGGAGGAGCTCTCCCTCTGCCCCGCCCGCAGCGGCGGCCCTTAGCAACCGTGACGGGCCCCTGGGTGCCGACGGCCGGGGCCCTGCCGCCCCTCGGGCGCTGCGAAAGCTGCCGAAACCAGCTTCCCAGTCCTCCCGCACCGCTAATAAAGTGATGTGATAAAGAATGAAGGCAAAACCACGCCTGACCCGAGGTCGTGCGGCCTGGGGTTGCTGGGCTCCTGTGGGCACCACTCCCGGGTGACCCTTCTCGTGATGTCTCGAGGGTTGGAGATGCCCTCCTGGGGTCAGAAACCCGGCTTATCAGCTTCAGTCCAAGAGTCAGATGTATTTCGAGTCTGGCGTTTCTGAGAGTTTCGGATCGCTGAGCCTCTCTCTGTCGTGGCTGCCCAACGTGAACCCAGGGCCCCTGGGTTGGGTAGAAGGTGGCTCAGCACCCCAGCAGATGGTGCCCGTCGACCCCCCCAGACAGAGGGTGCAGCAAAGGGCTTCTCAGCCCACCGCTTAACAGAGCCCTCACGGCAAGATAACACTGGATCTCGCAAAATAAATCACCGGCTGGAGGATTTGCGGGGCTGTTTCAACACGTTCTGCGTTTCGTGGGCAAACACAAAGGAGTGAACGTCGCAGGACAAAACCCAGCAAAACCACAACAGCTCGTGATGTGTACATATTGGAGACAAAAGTCTGTGGTGGCGACTCAAGCAGATTAGTGTGCAGTTTGATCTAGCGAGGCTCCGCGGTTTCAACAAACAGAAAATGTTTATTAAATGTCGCAGTCTGGAAAAACAAGCCGCCTTCTCTACAAAACAGTCAGCGATGTTGCTATGCCAATCTCTATTTCTAGGCACGGTTCCTGTCTGCTATGCCAGTGACGACGGCCAACGATATCTTCAAGTTTATTTTGATTACAAGCGCTCTTAGATTCCCATCAACAGGCACAACTTTATTCCTCGGGGTATTCCTGACATAGAGCTCTTGTCGGTACCACCACCTCTGTCTGAGCACCCCTAAACACAGCATCCCTGCAAGGTGCATGAACTGGCACAGTGACTGGTGTGTGTGTGGGGTTATTTTGTGGGATAAAGTAGCTTTAGGCTCTGAAGTGAGACTTGTTCTCACTCGAATGCACACGCTGCTCTCCCTTTATTAATTTAAACCTAGTAGAACGCTCTGCAAAATTATTATTCATCTACTGTGTAACTTCAGGGGGGGAGGCGGAAATCTGTTCTGGGGTTCTGGCTCAACAGCATTTTCTCTGCAGCCTTGTGGCAGAAGGGCTTGTTTTCTACATATGGAGAGAACGGATCCCTGCCGCAGCTTTGCTCCTCTGTAATTAACTAATCTGTTGCAAAGAGCTGAGGAGAATCGAGAAGAAAACCAACCCCAAACCCCAAGGATCCTTACTATAAGTGATGCACCCATCAGCTTTGGGGTTAGACAGTGGGAAAATTAGGCTGCTCCCTGTGCCGTCTGGATTTAGCACAACAAGCAAATGTTCAGGGCAAAGGAAGAGTCGTAGTAAGGTTCAGAAATAACATCTGTTTGGTTTTTCACTTGTGAAAGGAATGATTTGCTTTCCGTATGGCATTTATTTGTGATGAAGGGAAGTGTGCATGTGGGGGGAGAAAGGACAAGTGTTTCCAGTGTTAGGAGAACACGGTTTATCTATTCTGTAACGTGCCGTGCTTTGCAGAATAGCAATTCCTTCCTGGTGTTCTTTGGGAACCTAAAGATGTGTATAAATTCCTTAGCTGCAGATGCTACAGCACTCGTTATTTGGAAAGTGACGACAGCCTCTGAGAGGGAAATTCTTGAGTTACACTGAACTGGAAGGCTGGTCGGTGTGCAATCAGCAAATAAAGGAAGTAAAACTGGAGGAAGACCCATCCAAAATCTTTTGGGATCCTCATAAAAGCAAAGATTTATACTGAAGCCTTAAGCCTCTGCAAGACACACTTTAAACTAACTAACAGTATTTTGTTGCAGTGCAAGACTTCCCGATGCCGTCAGATTTAAATAGGTATTATTTTCACCGGCCTTGCTAAACCATCTTCCAATATGGCAAAACCTGTCCGGGCACGTCTGCAGCAATTCATGGGGAATAGTTATAGCTGCATATTGACTAGCAGGTCTGATGATATCAGAGGTGTTAACTGGCCCTTGTGACATGCAGATTTCCAAACTGCAACAGGATTACAAACCTTCGCAATTAAGGGACGCACGGTAATTAACACCCTAGACGCAAGCGGTCTGCCCACTCGGCAACTGGACACCCAGGTAAGAACAATTGGGGGCACTCAGAACAATAGTTTCCTTTGAACCACTTAACCAAAGAGCTCCACGGGCTTTACAGCCGCTAATTAATCTAAGTGCCCCACTGCTATCCCATTATACCAGTATGGAGGACAGCGGCACCAGGAGAGCAGCAGCGCTGAACGCTGGAAGGCAGAAGGCACAGAGTCGTGACTGCTTCTCTTCCCACAAGACCCAACTGCTGCAATATGATGATTAGAGACTTAACAGCTAATTCTGAGGGAAAAAAAAAACCAAACGTGTGTCTAATTTGGCCAACATCCTTGTTTTCTGCAATGATGGAAGAGACAAGCTCATGCATGAATTAGCATTTGCTTCAAACATAATTCAAGCTCATTTGAGAATATGGGTAAAGTATCAAGCACCGAGAGAGCTTGCGTCAAATGAGCTTAGCCCTAGAATCCTTCCCCCCCTTGAGAGCTGCTTATTCTTTCCTAAGTCCTTAAGAGGCATCATATGAAAAAACCCAATCTCTTCTTTAATTAAATGGGATGATTTGACAGTTGGGTGTTAAAATAACTTCAGTGTGTACGTTTAATTTTTATACAGAAATACACTATTAGAAAACACATCTAAAGGTTACATACATGTGTACCAGCACACACGTGTACCTGTGCGCACTCACGTGTATGAATCTCAGAACTATTTTGCAGCTCCCCTTGCTTTTAGAAGCAGCGTGACCGGCGCCTGGCAATAAAAGCTGTCAAAAGGGAAGCCTTTGCACAGGCTTCCCCTCGCCGGGCTCTTTGTGCCGGAACAGCACTAGGAGATGAAATGATTCATAAAGCTGCCAGAATTTCAAACTCCTTCCCCTGACAGCAGCCCCTAAAGGCGAGCGGCATTTGATCCTCTCGGAACTGTCCCCGCTGGTACGGCTCCCAGCTTCAGCGCAGGGGAGTGTAATTTCACACTTTCCACCTTGCTCTCGTGGCAGCCGGTCAAGTTCACAATTCCTAAATAAATTTATTTATTACGTGTTGCCTAAAATACAGGCAGAGAGCAAGGCTTGCTGATCAACGATTAATAGGAGGGTGGTGTTGGGGAAAAGGCTCACTGGCAACCCGAACAAATCTCGAGACAAGCAATGACAGCGTGTGTATGTCTGTCTCGGCGACCACACCCCGAGTTCAAAATAGCTGTTGAAATTAGGAAGGGAGGGTGCAGAAAAAAGAAGCCCAGCTTGTTTGCTCAGGAGAAGGGAGCTATACTTAGAAGAAAATATTTTGAGCCCGCAAGACCCAAACGCAAATCAATGGAAGCTGCTTAAGTTTAGGACAGACCGCGAGCTGTTAGTGCTACACTCTGTAACTTCAATCACAACATTTCCTAGTATAAAGAAGGCAAAACTGCAGCGAACCGCCAAGGGAGCAGCGTCAGACTCCTAGGAGAGATGAAATACTGATGCGAAGCGCCGGAAGGGACTACGTCAGACCTCCATATGCACGGCCTCGATTAACATTTGCTCTGTTTTCATCCAGTTTATGCTGGTTTAATGCAGTGTTCTCCTCCCCACTCATTTCATCTGGTCTCATCAGAGATACTTTTGACGTTAAACCCGTCTCAGGAGGAATTTCTGAATCCCTTCTGGCAATGGAGAACCTTAAATTCTCGCTCTCTAGATGAGGCTACTAGAAGAGAGAGATCAAAAAGTCTATTGGAAAACATCTTTCTCAGAAAATGTTCTTATTCCTTGTACAGCAGCTGGCATAAAACTTGTAAAATACAGCTAAAAACCGAATTGCTCGTAGTGCTAAAATCTTGATTCATGAAGGAAATTTGTTCAAGTCTTCCTTGAGAATTTTCATGGCCACAAAAGGATTTTGTTCCAGAAACCCCAGCCCGTGCCTGTGCAAACCCTCGGATAAAGACGGCGGATGACTTCACCGGTGCCACGTCAAGAATATTTGCAGTTTTGTTGCTCACAGGTTGCTGTTGCCCCACCTGGTTCAAATTCCACTCTCTGTGTGCCGAGAAAGAGAAAGGAACCAGGAAAAACTCCAAATCTGTGACACATTTCATAGCTCCCCCAGCGCACGCAATTATTATTCAGGATTTCTGCGCTGGGTGGGTTTAGGTGCCCTTTGTATTAGTCCCCTTGCAGCTCCTTTGTGAGCCACCTCAGCTCTCACCGATTTCCACCGCAGCTATTGTCAGAAATCGATATTGCACCTTCAAGTCTATTAAAATATCGCTTCCTGCCTTTTTTTAGATAATAATATCAGATGCATATATCAATTTTCTGCTGGGAGACGTTGCAGGCAGCATTTGTCACGGCGGCTGAAGACGCAGACCCGGTTTTGATCCCACTTACACTGTTGTGCAGCCAGGGTAAGCTTTTAGTAGCCAACGGAATGACACCGAATGCCAGAGCAACGTGCTTCGGTGCTTTTATGGCAATGATTTGCCTTCAGTGCAAGTTAAATTGTCTGAAAGGAAGCTGTATGTCTCAATAACCTTGTGCTTGTCTAAGCATGACCACCTTACTAGCAGTTTCCTTAAAGGTCTCTTTTAATAACAACTTACTACAGGAAGGTGCATTTCATTCACTTTATATTTTTGTCACTTATTTCAAGTGGGTTCTTTTCTTTAATTGACAAGATAATTCTAGGCAATGTGACACTTAAGGCTTTTTAAATTATTTTTTTTAGAAAGGTAGTTGTGCACAATTTCAGAAGGCGTTTTCAGAATCGTAGGGATTCTGCATAACTTGAATTTAAATTAGTCATTAAAAGTGAAATAAAAAAAAAAAGCAGCCCCCTTTCTGACTGTAGAACCAGGCAGCTGTTCAGTAACATGATTTGATTCAGTGACAAGGACTGATATAAAAGATGATATAGACGATAGAAATTGCTTTTTGACTTTTTTTTTTTTCAGATTTGTATTTTATACAAATGGATTAAACACCAAGAGGCTGAAAGACCCTTTGCACAAAGCATCCACAAAAGAGAGGATTTCCATGTTCATAACCAATTGTCTGTAAGTAAGAAACCATGTCAACCTGAATCCTCTTTATCAGACTGTGCAAACACAGACCATCCCAAATTGTCACAGATAGAAGGGTTTTTCCAACTGTCAGGGTAAAAAAGTGTCACCCCTCAGGTCCTAGGGGACTGGTTATTCTTACTCAAATAACTAGCAGTTGGAGCTCTGGAAGCCTTGCACAGTCTGCTGATCTTGTTCTCATTCCTGTGCCAGAAATGGAATATTCCATTTTTTTTCTCCTTCCTTTCCAAATGTTAACTACCTTTAGTCATTTCATGTCCATTGGTGCATAACATCTGTCTCATATTTCCCAATAACAATTTGACAAGATCGATTGCTCTGTGCTGGTGAGAACAGAAATGTTCAGATTTCCACGCGCACCACCACAGATGTTTTCTGAGTAACAGCTGCAGGAACATTTCCAGCATAGTTCTATCTTAAGCTACCATATCCAGGCACATTTCGCTAGCATACTCTTGATACTTGCCAGAAGAAATAGCTCAGATGTACTTTCTCAGATGTATAGTCAGTAGGTAGCTCTGCCTGCCTGGAAAGATCTGTGTCTAACTCAAGAGTTCAAACTGCCTAACCCCGTGTTTAGGATCGTGTATCACACGGTTCCCTAAATACTCACAGAGCGTCCAGAAAATCCTCCAACACCTTGCCTGGTCTGCATCTGCTCTCCTCCCGCTGTCACCGCGGTCCGTGGCAAAGCTCCCATCTCCTTCGGGGGAAGAAAAGTCAGGCCCCAGCAGCAAGGATTGCAGAGCGAGGACAGAAAACGAGGCCTGCTGGAGCTGCTGGGTGATCTTTGGCACACGGGAGTTTGTGTTACCTTCGTATCATCTGCGACTTTGCTTCTATCCGAAAGAGCATCAGCAAACGCGATCCTAAAGCACAAGTCACTATGTTAGTGGGCAGCAAGTGACCCGTTTTTAAAAGCGAGTGTGACAGGCATACTGTACATTTTGCACACTTATCAACTCCTGCAACGCTGATGTGAACTCTCCAGGTCATAAAATACCCAATTAGAGATGATGATGTCTACAGTGAAATTTAACCAGTCAGGTAATTAACGTGAACTATCTTTAAGTAATCGCATGGTGAAAAGAAAGGATTTTTTTACGGTCTGGGAGGGCAAAATGTGAGAAAAAAATGAGCCCAAGGGAACTAATTTTTAAGGTGCTGTTACTCACATTTTGTCCCCTTCTGAAGAGCACAGTAAAGTCGCTTTAGCAGAAGGTTTGTTTGGAGTATGCTCAAGAGTAGTCGGGTGTCATTGCCTTGATTTACCTTGATGTTTGTTCCCATGCACTCACCCATTGTCTTTGTCACACTCCAAGACTAAAACTATGCAATCTCATTTAACTTTGAAATTAGCCCTGCTCAGAGCAGGAGTTTGGCCTAGAAAACCTCCAGAGGACCCTTCCAACCTCAGTTATTCTTTGACTTGATGACTATTTATTGCAGTTAACACCTTTGCATTTGCAGAGCCCATTTATTGATCTCGGGCTGTGAAAGTAGGTCATTTTCTGCTTCTCCTGTACTGCCATCCTACCACTCTGCTTTGCTTCTAACACTGCTAAGAAAGGCTGTAAGAAATTAGATTGTAGTTTAGAAAGCGATTGAAGAAAACACGTCTCTTCAAATCATATTACATGGGAATTAAACTTAATGGTAGGTGATGACTATTTGAAAAGAGTTTTTTGACTATTAGGTGCTGGTTTACCCTTTAGAAGGGCAGCTCATAAAGGTTTGGATACAGCCAATTAAATTAACAAAAGAAGCATTTCCCCCCCCCCCATAATAATTTGGATTCGGGCATGCAGACCACGTATAAATGACCAGCTAGTAAAGCAAACCACAGAAAATATATGTTCTGGTTGAAAAAATGACATTATGGGGCCATTTATTTAGTAAAAGTAAATCGGGTAAAAGGGTTATTGTAGTTGCCTGCAGTTCTCCTCTCCAAATTAATCACCAAATGTGAAAGAGGTACTTCACTTGCTAAACATAAGCATGCATGTCACTGTTAGGGGTGAAAGCAGAAGTGTCTCTCGGATGTTTCAAGCAGCTCTGTGGTGGGAACAAGATAGTAAGGGAATCTTCCTCTGCTTACATCACAGGGTTTGTTTCCCTAGTAAATAATTGCTATTCCTGCTGTTGGGAAGAAGCTGCGAGAGACTGCCAGAAAGCAGCGTGGTGACAGCTTGGATGTCCTCAGAGGCGGTGGAGATGTTACACTCGATCTGGCACCCCTGCTACTCAGCTCAGGATGATTTCTGTTGTCGACAGACTTCTTTTAACATGTGATTCCGTGGGCTTAGAATCCAAACCAAGTGGCTGCATACCTGAGAGACTGCCTGTCCCTGCGTGACAGGCGATGGCTTCCGATAAGGGAGAGCATTGACTGAAAACAGACGGGGCAAACTGGGCAATTGCGCAACTTGGTGACTGTGAAACAGCTGAATTCTGCTTGTGAAACTGCAGCCAGGGTTTGTCTGTCCAGCTGCAGTGGAAATCTACATTTTAGGCTGGAAGAACATACTTCAGGAATTGTAGAATTTTTTTTTTCTTTTTTTTTTTCAAAGAGCAAGTCATTATTGCCTGTAACAATAAGCATGGCTAATGCACTTAGAAAGTAGAACCTTCTTACAATTTGTATGTGCTGACTTCCATGGAAAATTAGCATTCCATTGATTGATTCATTGCGTGGAAAGTTTTGCAAAAATAAAAGCCATTTTGGATAGTTCTGTTTTCACAGAGGTCAAAGTTCAATGCTCAAACCCATTTCACTCCTCTGCGAGAGTTCCTGCACGCTGATGATTTTCGTTTGCTGAGCGCTCACTCCTAGGAAACTGGGCAAAGTCTTGCCAGGTGATTTCACCGTAAATGATTCTTTAGAATTCTCCTCATTCCCTTCTGTTGCTTTTCCTAACGTTCCACAATATTGTTTTTGCAAACTGTGTCTCTAGGCAAAGAAAATGGAGTGTAACTTTCTTTGCGGCTTTTCAAAAACTGCTTCCTTCCAACCTTTGAAGAGAGGAGTTCCCTCTCAGAAGAGGGGACTTTCTGAGCCCTGAGGAGGCCTCACTATGACATTTCTCCAGGGCCATCAGCGTGCGTCTCTCCTGATTGCTTCAAGGAGCGCTCAGATGCCTCTGCAAGGGTTTCCTCCACCAATGACCTGAGCTCAGACCTGCCTACAGGCAGGCCATGGAGATGCTCCAGGCCCTTCCTCTTTCAGGACCAGCAGGACTTTCTGATGAGAGCTCTGCTGCTCAACATATTATTTTGTAATAGAACAAAAGGACTTTAAATTTTTTATTTTTTTTTTAAGGTTTTGCGTGGTTTATTCTTTACACCAACATCAATATTGCCTTCTCTGGGCTGACCAAAACTTGCTATTTTAAAGATCTCAGGTTCGCAATAAATATAGATAAGTTCTGTAATGGTTGGAGGCAAAGCACAAAGGCAGGAATAACTAGATTTACTCTGCCACGCCACACTGAACTCGACCACCCAGCTAAATCCAAAGCGCAATGATTATTAAAAAGTTTGTGTATCTCCAGCCCCTTGGGACAGTCAAATGCTTTACAAAATATGTAATTTAGCCTCACAACCAACCTGACACAAGGGTAAATTTCTCCTCATCCTGAAAGTTGCTGTCTGCTGACTGCAGTAGCTGACTGAACTCATCAAGATTGCTTGCCTGTGCTTGACTTTGGGAGCACCACAGTTGGGTGGCTATGAAAATGAGTTTTAACCTTTGCATCTGTGGGTTTAACTGACTGGTCAAAAGTCATGCAATGAGCAGCGCTCGAGTGTCCAAAGCAGAACACACAGCCAAACCACAACGCCATCTGGTTTTCCCTCAGCAGGGTGTGCAAACAGCACAGATAGAAATGTCTGCTGCAAAGATACATGTTGGGAGTTGGCTGTGAATCCTGGAGCATCTCTGCTTTACCTCTGCGCAGCGGGAGAACAGTGGGGCATTGCGTAAGCTGAAAGGCAGGTACTACAAATACCTTCTACATGGGATTTGCTTGTTTCCATTAACCTGGATCTCCCTCTATGGTCTAATAGCTACTGGTTTGTCACCTCCCTAGAGCCTGGCCATCGTCCCTGTATGCAGAACACCTGCTGGTACTGGTACAGTGCCCTTCCTCCAGGTGCGTGTCTTTACATTCAGCACATTCATTTTGTTCTAGGTCTGAAATTGCCTCTTTTGCTTCCTCCCCTGGCCCCAGGCCCAAGCACACAGAGTTCTTGCTGGTCACCTCCATCTCCCTCTCAGCAGTCTCTCTAAAGCCCTTGGCCTTGGCAGCCACTTACCTATGGCAGCCTGCCCGCCCTGACCCTCAGCTGCTCTGGGCACACGCTGTGCCTTTCTTCTCAGAGTGTGTACAACTGTGCCGCTATTTTGACCCCTTGAGTGGTTGTGCCCAGACCCAGGACCACCTCCTACAGAGGCTTGAAGCGGTCCTAGGAGACCTTGCCTTCAACTGATCACCTCGCTAGAATGAGCTGCTCTGAGGTCCCTCCTGCGCCAGTTGACTCATTCTGCAGTTGCTGGGATTTCCTTTGGAAGGAGTATTGGTCATACCTCTGTACTCAGCCCTATGGGAGGCTGCACCTCAAATCCTGGCTTTAGTTTTGGGCCCCTCACTCCAAGAAGGACATTGAAGTGCTGAAGCGTGTCCAAAAAGGGCACCAAAGCTGCCGAAGGGTCTAGAGAACAAGTCTGGTGAGGAGCAGCTGAGGGACCCAGGCTTGTTGAGCCTGGAGAGGAGGTTCAGGGGAGACCTTCTGGCTCTTGACAGCTCCCTGACAGGAGGCTGGAGCCAGGGAGGGTTGGGCTCTGCTCCCAAGGAACAAGTGACAGGACAAGAGGAAATGATCTCCAATTGCACCAGGGGAGGTTTAGGTTGGAACAATTTCTTTGCCGTGGGGGTTGTCAAGGACCGTCCTAGGCAGCCCAGGGCAGTGGTGGAGCCCCATAATCCCTGCAGGGATTGAAAAACCACGGAGCTGTGGTGCTGAGGGCCATGGTGGTGGTTAACCACCAGGTTAGTGGTGCCCTGGCAGTGCTGGGTTAACGGTTGGATGCAATGAACCTCAAGGTCTCTTCCAACCAAAAAGATTCTATTCTGTGAACCAGTAGCTGATTAGCTCCTTGCACTACCTGCAACTCAAGCCAGGTGCTGCCTCAACTGTCCCCTCCTACTGTTGCTGAGGACAAAGGACTGTAATCATACGTATCCAGCTGAGGGCACATTCAGCACAAGTTAAATAAAAGGAACTCTGCGATATGTTAGCACTTGAGGTTCCAGGAGGATTAGAATGAAACTGGGAAAGCTAGATAACATTCCAGGGGGACTTGCTCTTCACAGCACCTTCTTACTTCTAAAAGGCATATCCTGTTTCAAGATAAAGAGTAAGAAAAATGGAAGGGAACAGCAGAGAGCAAGCTCAGAGTTGAAAAGCAGCTCAGCCTATGCATAGAGGAATTCAGTTGCTGCAGCAAAAACAGCCTTTCATTTCAGTCTTCTAAGCGTGGCCCTGAAGTTACTATAGAAAGGGTTAAAAAATGCTTATGACAGATGAATTTTTACCAAGCTGCTTCAGAGTTAATTTGTCAGGAAATAAATAGAAAAAAAAAAAAAGTATGCTGTCTCCACGCTTGATTTATGTCACTGTGCTCATTATCTCCAGAGGAAATCCTCCTTTGTGCGCTGTCTGAACAGCTAATAGCTACAGATACTGGAAGGAGTTTAAAGAAAATGAGTTGCCTTTGCTCTGAACTTCTTGCTTTTATCTGTTAATTTCAACCTCTAGTGGTATAGCAAGGTTTTGTCACTCAGCTTCACCGCGCCAGGATTTTCATCCATAGTTATTTATTCTGTTTCTGCTCTTTACTGTACAACGTAACACACCCCCAGTTACCTCTGAGGAAAAAAAAAAAAAAAAAAAAGACACAAAACAACAAATCAAACAACAACAAAAAACCCAAACAAAAGATTTATGTTACAAAAAAAAAATCTTGAGCACTTACAAGTTTAGCTGTCCAGTTCTGGAGTGGACAATACATGGAGCTGGGAGAAAGTATCTCGGCTTCCCTGGCACTTGAGGCATCTCCACCGTCTGCTGTCATGGGGACTGCCAGACAAGAGCCCGCCATCTGGAAAGCAGAAGGACAGTGAGTCCTTCCTGCGGGCCTTGATGCTGGGGAAAGGCCGCAGGAAGTAAATACAGCGAGGAAAGGGTAAATCCCTGTTTACATCTTGAAGCGGGACCGGGAGCCCCGTCCCAGCGAACACAGCCCGAGGAGATTAAGTACGGACTGCAAAGCAGAATGTAACGCTTCTGCTAAGCTTCCCCGCGGGAAGGTGTTTGCAAATAACGACCTTTGCTTATTATCTCGTGTTTTAAACGAAACTTTAAAGTTTTAACCTGCTGCTGCCACAGCGTCACTGGGGGGGGGGGGGCACGACCTTAAACCTCCTCTGACGCTGGGGTTTCGGGAAGAAGCACCTTGTTAAACGGACGGCCGCGCCTGTCGCCCACCCCCCGCTCGCCGGGGGTGGGGGGGAACCTCGCGGCCGGGTAGGGCCCTGCCGTACCGGGAACGGGGCCAATGAACCAACCGCAGGGCCGCTCAGCACGGAACGGCGGCGACTGTCGCCGCTTAACCGCCCTGCCTCGCAGCCGCGCATGCGCCGCGGAGGGGCGGTGGCAAAGCGTAGCGTTCCTCCTCCTCACGCTAACTCCGCGAGATCCTTCCGCCGGACGGCTCGGCAGAAAAGAGTTCCCCGTCCCCTTCCCCGGCCGCCCGCCGGGCGGCTCCGCGTCGCCTCCGGCACCGGAGCGGCGATCAGTGTTCCCGCGGGCGGCGGAGAGACAGCGGGGGGGGCGGGTGGGAGAGATGGGAGAAGGGAATCGAAACAAAGAAGCGATAACAAACACCCAGCCCTGCCCCACATCTATGGGGCTGCCCCCCAAGTAGCATGAGGGGCGTCACCGCGGCTCCGGCGCCCTGCGGGGAACACACCCCTCCATCTCCAGCGCCTCCGGCCACCCCTCGTACTTGTTGGAGCTGCGACTGTTCCTGACGTGCTGGGCGGCGGAGGGGAGGGGGTCACGCGCACGACACCCACTTAGGGGGTTTCTCCGCCCCATAAGCGCCCTCCCCCTTCTCCATCCTGCCCCACAAGTTGCCCCCTTCGCCTCAATTCACCTGCTCGAAGGGGCTCTTGTCCTGCACCCCCTTGGCCCCCAGGAAGACCCAGCTGTCCCTGAAGGCCAAGTCCTTGGCCACGGCGCTGCCCAGCTCCCCAAAGAGCCGCCGCGTCTCCTCCGTCAGCCTGGGGGGCACGGGCCACGAGGAGGGGGCCCCAGTTAACTCGGGGACCCCCAAGTGAGACGGGGAGGGGTCTCCCCGGGTTAATTGGGGGACCCCCTTACTTGGTGGCGGGGTCGTCGTAAGAAGCCACCAGCACCAGCGTCCCCTCGTGCAGCGGCCGCAGGAACTTCAGCAGCTCCTCCACGTCTGGGGGGGAGGGGATGGGGGGAACCAGACCCAAAATACAGCGATTTGGCCCCAAAACGGCTCCTCCCCCCAGACCCACAACTGATCCCCCCAGACCCACAACTGACCCACAACTGACCCCCCAGACCCACAACTGATCCCCCCAGACCCACAACTGACCCCCCA
>JANHGN010026807.1:0-46618 GCA_024605025.1 Megaceryle maxima | reverse complement strand
AGAGACAAAAAATATTTCGAGTTCTTGCTTTGCTCTGTATCCAAATGTTATCCTTTGTCCTCATCTATATAACAGGAGAAATCCAGCAACACTCAGTATTTTCATTAGAAATAGGTGATCTGACATGATGCATCCTTTTAAAGAGTGCAATTGATAAATACTCTCTTGTATGGTGATTATGATTTTAATTGACAGAAGTATGTGATTGTAATTTTATGTATTTATCTATTTAAGGAGCTGAATGATTTCTCAGACTGCACCATGACCAGTTAGAACAGTTTGATGTGGTTTCCTTTCAGGAAATACAATGCTACTTACCTTACCATGCTAAAATTATCTTTTTGAGTATTTCTGGAAAGATTGGCCTGTTATTTCCTAGCTGTTCCTCTTTTTCCTTGGTGGGATGTTGTCATTTTCCAGTCTCTGACCTTAGTAATTTTCAGAGCTACCTATGAATGTGTTTGAGGGTTTTTGATGCTTCTTGAAATGCATGAGAGTATCTGAAGGGTAACAATTTTCCCTGCAGCAGTATTGCAGACTTCCTGCTGCTGCTGAGCTGGGCTGATCCTGGCTGGGTACACACTGACTTCTCCCTGTGAATGGGAGAGACCTGACTGCTCTGATGGCTGCTTATTCCTGTGATCTCTGATAAATGTAAAATGCAAATCTAAATGGCTTAAACACAATGTTGCTTAATCAGTAGTTGCTTAGTTGCCTCATTAACAGGAGTCTAAGGGCTCTGTTTAGTCCCAAAATGATACTGAGCAACAAAAAAACACAGAAGCAGTAGTGAATACATATATGTTCTTTACTAAAAGTTTTGTGCAAAGATCAGTATACTAAAAATTGAAGCAAAAGAGATGACTACAGAAATACAGTATTGTTATCACAGCAAGAAACAGTGTGTCCAAATTATTTTCTTTCTGATACTAATAATGTAATAAATTAAATGCCCGTGTTAAGCCTTTTTTTTAGAACTGGCATTAAAATCATGGGAGAGAGTTTTGGATAAAATCTGATAGGAGGATATGTTTTTTTTTAAGATGAGCATCAGGAGACATTTTGTCAACTTTGCTGAGGTTTATCCGTGATCTTAAATAATCTCCAAGAAATGAAAATGTGTTTTTAATTCATCATTACAAGAAATGTCAACACATTTCCAATAGTAGCAGTGGAAGCTGTTAGAGCTGTAGAGTTTTCTTTCTAGTATTGTCTGTTTGCAGAGGTATATGAGTTGGATTTATAAGCTTTTTTTTTTTTCTTTCCCCACAACCTTGTTGGATATCACCTAGTTAAAAAGATTAACAAGATACAAAATTCTAAGCCACTTTTGCAAGTGATTGTGGTAAGGTATCACCAAAGGTAACATACTCTACTTCTAGTTCACAGTTTGTTTTTTAGAGATATTTGTTTATAATGAATGACATAACCTATGCATTTAGTGATAACTTAGAAAAATGCTATGGAAGTGTATGTTTTGGTTGGCTCCCATATCTGAGAGACAAAGAAGCTGGGATTATTTTGATGGATGTCTCTCATTGTGAACTCTGTGGCTTCTTGACTAGATGCCTTGATTTTATAGAGCAGTATGCCACAAGGGGGAGTAGACAGCTATAGCTAACTAATGCTGCTACGTACAATCCAGATTGCAATGCGAAGGATATGTTAATTTATCAAATGAAAAAAGATGGTAGCTAAGATTACATTCTTAGCAATGCATTTCTATCATGAGGTCAAATAGCAATCTCCCATTTTCATCAGAGGCCTACTTAAAATTCATTTTTCTAACCACAGATATAAGTTAGTGGAAAGGCATGAAATCCCTGTCAGGTTAAAAGCCAAGCAGGTTGTTTATTAGATTCCCACCCCCCCGCTCCCCTCCATCTTCCCAACAGCAGGCTGAAGTAAGCAGGGTCTGGTCCCAGTGACTTACCCTGTTCTAGGCAGGTCTCAAAGAGCTGCGGGAAGACCCAGCTCTGAAAGCAAGCATGCCCTATTCTGCATAAATCAACCTCTGTGCTTTCCTTCACTTTGTTTTGCTGACGGTAAAACTGGCTGGTACGCTTCTAAGTGGGTTTTCATTTCTAGCATAAAATAGATGGCATACACTTTTGTTTCTCATATTGCAGGATAATGTGCATGCTACAAAACTTTTCACTTTACACAGAGGAATGGTTCTGTCAAAAATACAAATGCAAAACATAGCCTACATTGTGGCAATGCCTGCCAGCATTTTTTGCAACACAAAACTGTGATTTTTGTTTGTTTGTTTGTTTTTTTGTTATTTTGGGTATAGTACTGAGAATATTGAAAATCTTGCTGACCTGCAAATGAATTCTGTTATTTTATCAAAATACATAGTTCTACTCATCTACTCATTACTCTGGGTTAATGGGTGGACTTGATCTTAAAGGTCTTTTCCAACCTAAACAATCCTATGATTCTACTTAGCAAAAAATGCATGCTTACCTTATCATGTGCATGTGACTCAGTAATGGTATAATTTATATAGCAGTAAGAACCATATAATTGCTTCCCATCTAAGTATTATAATTGTGTCAATCTTTGAAGTGTTGACTGATGCTTACAGCTGAAAATTTACTATTTACAGAAAAATCTAAGCAGTTTTAATAATCTGGATGATGCTTCCTTTTAAACACAGTTACATATTTGCTATACTCATTTTTACATATCTTTCAGTGGGGGTAGTAAATGAAGTCTAGTTTATCAATGTAAAACTTTTTTCTTCTTCCCAGTGAAAATACTTCTAAGAGATTTAATGGAGATGAGCCTCTGATAATTCTGCTAATTAGTACTGGTTGAAAGTGTACTTTAGTCCTTGTCTAGCGACAGGGTGTTTCTGTACCGTGCAAGATTAAACTCTCCCATTTGCAGTTTACTTCTGTTACTGCTAGTGTGCATCTCCAACTTGTATGCGTTTATCATATGAATATGTCAGAAGTCCAGATCTATGAGCAAGGGATAGATTTGTAGCTAGCAAAATTTCAGTGAAAAGGATTATGCCTAATAAAAATGGTTTCTGCCCCAAGTGAGGTTCTCTGTTACTGTGCATGTCAAGTCCAGCACCTATTATTTACATAACACTAATGGAATTACTAGACCTCAAGGTCCTTTTTAACACTACATGCCCCTTAAGAAAGAGACTAGTTAGTGCAGTCATGGATGGGAATTGACATGAAGCATCTCCTGGGATTCTAGAGACTGCCCTTCCATTGGCTATAACAAGTGACTATGAAAAGCACGCAGCTTGCAGGCCTGCATACAGCTAGAGTACAGCTTCCTTAGGTAAAGCCAATTGGTCTTCAGGGATCCACTGCCACCTCTCCATCACTTGCAACTGATTTCTTTTGAGGAAGACTTACAGCAGGCTTTTCGATCATCTGGAAATCCTGGTACTGACCAGACTTTCCAAAGTAAAAATGTGACTATCAAAACATTATTCTTTTTCTTCTGATCCTATATGGTACTGACAATCATATTTTGCAGGCAGTGTTCTGTCTATTGAAATACACATTTAGACAAAGAATTATTTAAAAATGCTTTGTTGCCAAGACACTGAATGAAATGTACTAGTGATACCTATGAAGACAACAGTATGCTTTTCTTTTTCCTTCTGCTCTAAAACATGCAAAATATCATTAAATCAACAAGTATGCTTAACTTGATAACATGTATCTACATTAAGAGTGGTTGAAGCAGTTCAAAACACACTGAAATCAAAAAGGTAGATGCACTGCTTGCCACTGCTGCTCTTTTATACTGTATGATGTCATGGAACACTTTGAAGTACAGAGGGAAGTTCAGGTAAACTTTCAAAATTCAGTGTAAAAAATAAAATCCCATTTCATCCCTGTTTGAAGATATAAAATAGGTAAAACTATCAGAGGTTTTACTCTTCCATTTAGATGTTTTTGTTGGTCTGAGTTCTTCAGAATAATTGAAGGAAAGAGATATTTTTATTCATGTGATTTGGTTCAGAAGGGGCTGATAGTCAGTGGAAGAATTTTTCAGTACCTCCATTGGTACAAGTGGGATGGGGATATTCTGTTCACACACCACAGTCTCATACAGGGGAGCAGCCTCCAGAGTGAGAGATGACAGAGAGATTGATGAAATGGGCTGCTGCAAGTCCTGCAGCCTGACTGCATAATTTGCAGCCTGTTCTGTAGTCCCAGATGCTGCTTCCTCTTCCAGGCTAATGTTTATAGATATTTCATTTCTTTGACAAGGGTCCGTAAGAGAATATGGGGGGGGATCATCTGTGGGAATATATATTTGTGTTGCTCCTGGCCCCACACATTCATCATAGCTGAAAGAAAAATAAAAAATATTTTTCATTAGATTCCTGTGGAAAAAATGCCACAGTACATTACTTTCAGCATAATGGGCAGGTGAAGTGAGAAGGAAAGGATCGTCTGGTGTTTTGTTTCACAGCCCACACTCTTGCTTACCCTTAAGTGTAATACTTAACAACACATCTCCAAATACCTAAGATAATCCCCCAGGTCTCAGTGAAAGTTCAGACACCCTCCTCCTGCGTGGAAGTAACATCTGTGGCAGCACTGTTCAGCTGAGGTGCCTGCGGAGGATAAGCCCAGCTTCTTACAGCCGGTTATGATGGAGCAGGAGGAATAACACTGCTGGCTCTCACAAAGCTGTGCATGCTGTACTAGTTGCCATAGGTGTAATGCAGTGAGGGTTCATTCCTGCTCTCAACTGCTTCTAAATAGCTAAACTGAAAATGGCTGGGGAAAAAGAAAGTAATGTTGCCATTTTACAGTTATGAAATAACATATAGCGAGCTTTAGATGGAGTCTAAAGTAAAGTATCACATCAGATGCTGTTCTCCTGACTCGCAGGTCTCTGGTGCTCAGCCAGATGTTACAATGCAGTAGGTTGTCTGGGTTGCAGATCTGTACTGGCAGAGGCAGCAGGATTTCTTGCTGAGGTGCAGAGCTGCGATGAATAATCCTCACAGACTCATGCTGGTCATTCTGAGACTTGGCAGCCTTCCTGTCATATTCCTCCCAAAAAGGAGGAATGCAAGAGGGACTAACTTATGGATTTTATCTGAGGAGACAGCTCAGGTCTATCAAGGCTTTGTAGTTCTGTCTGTGACACCAAGCTAGAGCCAGAGGAAACTATTATCTCCATACTCACTACTGCTTGGTGCTTGCTGTCCTGGTGTGAATGCAGACAGGGATCTTAGATTGGAGCTTGGACTGCACAGCCTAAGGAGGCCAGTGAAGGGTAAATAAGGAGACTGGGTAGGCCAGCATGTCTTTCTGCTTGTATTTTCCCATGTTCTGTGTTGCAGGAAGGGGATGGGAATTGGCAGAGTCAGGCTCCGCGTGACTGTACCGTCTTGTGCTGGTACTTCGCATCCCTCTGATCCAAAGGGCTCTGCAGAGATGCATTGTGGCCCCAAGCAGGGCTGAACCAGAACATCCGAATGCGGTCATTACCTGGGTGGTCTGGCTGGCTCTCCTAGCATTGCCTGTTTGTCCACAAACTAAAGCTGACTCCACTTTTTCTATCAAACTAGCTCAGGTACAGTGGTCTGAAGGAAAGTCCTGTTTCCCTGGCTTACTGGCTACAGGCAAAAGTGAGAAAGAGCCATAACATCATCTTAAATGTTGGACGTGCTTTGTTTGTGGCTGCCTTGTTTAACCATTTCAGAATCATTTTAAATCCAATTCTGAAGGGGGGAATGTTTCCTGTAAAAAAACCTTTGCCTACTCAGTTAACTTGAAAAACAGTTCTTCTGGACCCAGACAAATTAAGAAGCCATTTCCTCAACCACACTAACAGTAGAGCTATTAAGATCTAAGATATTTCCTGAAACTTAGGATATTTAGCATGTATCTTCCCTGTAGGCGGCAGGCAGTCATTCTGCACCCTGAAACTGCAGTAGTGCCAGGCCAAACCTATGCTAATAAATGCCTACTTGTAATTCTAAGTGACTTGGTTAGATTGAGCTTGAATCAATTGCCATCAAGCATGGAGGCTCTGCCTTAGAAAATTACTTGGTTCAGCTGCATTCGGTCATACCTTTCCCTCAGAGTGCTCCTGATAATTTTGATAATATTGTTCCTAGTCCAGGTGATGGAAGTGGCTTTTGGGGAAGGGAAAAGTAAGAACATTGAATCTTAGTACTAGGTTACTAAATAACTCAAATATCTGCAGGTGTTTCTATTTTTACCTTCCTTTTGTCTTCTATATTAATGACAATAGTTTTAAATTCAGACTAGAAAATTTTGCTTTCCTTATCAAAGAGAATGGTATTTAAAAACATAATCCTGTCTGAAGATCCTGAATAGGGTTGCTAGATACTTCAGAAACGAGTCCCAGCATATAGGAGGTTGAATTGCTTTTGTATAGCATGTGGAAAAGATTTCAGTCTGGCCTCTATTAAGCTCACTAAAGCTTTCTAGCAAAAGACCTGATGTTCTTTTAAATCTCAGTCAGAGATTGAGGACCTGATGTCCTCAACTCTTTATGAACTTGGCAAGAGTAAAGGAAGAGTCACTCTTTGTAGGATTACTTACTATGAGTCGCATCTTTACTTAATTTACATTTTGCTGACCCAAAGCCCAGTTAATGTACTGACTTAATCAGGCTAATGAAGAGCACCTACTGAGTCCTGTTACCATAGGAAAAGAGTTTCAGTTTTGAAAAGGCCATAGTAATGGAAGTTGAAAATTTTGCATTCTTTTCCTGTGACACAAAAAGGAAGAAGCCTCTCTGTCTCCTGATTCTGGGCTCTGGTCCAGCACAAGGGAAATCTGCCACTGACCTAAAGGAGAAGTGAGCACAGTATGAACCTTCTACTTACCATTGTTATCTGATCATTTGCATTTCTTTCCCTTGGATTTAATATATCATCTTTCATGGACTGTATCTCAGCTCTGCAGAACTGATGATCGGTGGGATAAATAGCGAAACGATCTTTTGTGAAGGAGACTTTTAAGGATCAAGACAAATGAGTAGCAAATTAAGGTATTTAAGACCTGCCACTTTAGTGTTTAGTTCCAAATACCAATATATTAGTGTTAGGGCACTTTTTTTTTCATACGTATGATAGATAAAAAATAATTATATTTTTCTCCAAACTCCAATGCAGATAATGATTCTCCCTCATTGTTTTGGCAATTAAGATCACAATTTAAACATTGAACGGCGCAGTAATGAACACATGCCAGATATTCAGTTAAATAACTTTGTCATGTTCACAGCTGAACCTACAGATCCTTGTGGCCAAGGAGGCAACTACAGATATCAGCTAAAGGAGGCAACTAAAGCTATCATTCAGATAGTTGGTGTGTGGTGTGGTTGTTTTGGGTTTTTTTTAAACATTGTTGTATTTTTTTAGCGATTTATGATCTTGATACTCAGTTTCCCATATTCTCTGCCAAACGTTATCTTTGTAATGCTGACACTGCAAACATGTACTGCTATGGTACTAGTAATGGAGGCAACAGCTACTGTTCTTAGCATTTCCTGTTAAGGATAAAAAGGAGATGAATTAATGTAATACACGTAAATTTAACTTTGCATTTTAAGTGGAAAACAAAAAATACTTGCTAGTTTTTTGTAAAAAATACAATGATAGTTTTGTTTTATCTGAGAGTCAATTCTAGTGAAGTAGCAGTACAGGGAAAAAGTAGCTGATGCTTGAAGTTCAGTAGAGCAGTCACAGGAAAATCCTTTTATACAAGAAAGCAAATGCTTTTGAAAAGTATTCTGTTACTGTAACTTAATAATGGACCACAGGAACTCATTACACTGCATCTCATGAATATCATACGTCTGTCCTTAAGCCATGCAAAAGATCCTTGGTTACAGTACTTGTGGTGAATTCACTCTAATACATTATTCCAAAAACAAAACAAAACAAATTCACTTAAAGTTCAGTGTATTTTACAGGCAGTCATGAGAAGGAAGGGGCTACTGACCATGGAATGTGCTGTCTGAAACTTTTTTTGTCTTTTTTTTGGTTAGAATAACTTCATTGTTATTGTAGACTATGCGGTTGAGTTTTAATGGATAATTATACTGGAAAAGGCAAGGAGGGCTGATATCTGTTAACATCTTCCTACCACACGTGTCACCTGCAAAGAGAATAATGCTGCTTAAATACAGCAGCTTTTCAAGCTGACCTTCTTGCCTTAGTATATTTGGGTGTGTGTGTGTATAATGATGAATTTGTCAGATTTCATTGCAGTAAGTATTAGGATAGTTTTGTTGCTAAGGAAACCCCAAAAAGCTTATTCATCTAGCTGTCATTCATAAATTATGACCTACTCTCTGGGGAAAGAATAAGGTTCTACTTACAGAATTTTTTAAGATGTAAACAATAGCTAGTGGAAAAAGGGCAAATCTGGGGAATGAAGAATTCTTCCTTCTGAAATGGATGTATTTTTGTTTATTTTCTCCATTCATTATATGTTATGACTCTACTAAAATTGCTTCTTTTGCACTGCTTCCATTTTGCTGATGCCCTACTGTCTTCTTTCAGTAAGGGTAAACAGAACCACTGAATCTGGAAAATAGGTGTGCTGATGGGTTTAAATTGTGATGAAAACAACACTTCTGATTAGAAATGCTTAGTGCTTGTCTTTCATCAGGGTTTCCTGCTTTCACTGATGAAGGGTTTGGTTTTGGTTTGGTTGGTATTTTTGTTTGTTTGGGTGTTTTTTTTCATATGCAGCAATAGTGTCCCAGTGGATATTTTTGATGACAGAAGCTGAAGAGAACTTTGAGGTGTGAGATTTTTGACTACAAATAGAAGCAGCAAGTAAAAAGAAAGGCATGGGTAGTTAAGAGGGACAGAAATACCACAAGAAGATATTATCATTAAATGACTGTAAACAAATTTAAGCTGGAAATCAGAAGGTTGCCATAATAATTAGGAATTAGGTCTGTACTTGGGTATGTTGGAATGAGTATAATGGGGACAAAAGATCTTTGTAAACTCTGTTATGGAATATATAAACTTCTATTAAAAATGATTACTTGGAGCAGGAAAGGTGGGAATGGGTAACTGCAGAGATCCTTTCAAGCCTATGTTGTTCTTACTGAAATAGCTTCCTGAAGGTTGATCTGTTAGTACAAAATAGCAAAATGAAGGCAACTTGAGGAAAAACCTGTTCATACAGGAGATATAACTTGAAGATACTACCACTAGTGTGGTGGCATTCTTATCAGTTGAGAGCCTCAACTGATGGGTTGAGGGCTCTGTTTAGACATATAGCAGAGACATGTGAAATACTAATCTAGATAGACTTATTGGGATCTCACTTGCAGACTCTGACCTCTCAAGGGCTGGCTTAATGATGGGCTGTGAAATGTGGGTGTCATATAAAATTCCCTTCACAGCAGAGAGTAACGAGCTAATAAAAAAAATCAATTAACTTGTTTCTACATCTAATATTAATTTGGGATAGCAGTAGGATATGAAGAGAGGGGCTTTTGAGGATCTAGTCACTCAGAATTTGGATTTGAAAGAATGGGGAGTTTTATCTCATTAAGTTGATTTAAAACTGTCATATCTTCAATGCTATTTTTTATTTCACTGACTGAAAATCTCAATAAGGTTATTGAAGTGAGATCTGTATGTAACCACAACTTTCCATCTCATGCTTTGCTAACTGTTGTAATATGCCAGAAGCTATTTACTTTGCATGGTTTCAGGAAAAGTGGCTTTGGCAAAGGAATACAGCAAAACATAGGAATTTTTTTTATGTTAGTTTCCTGCAAGGCTAATTCTATCTTTCAAGGAAACGTAGGAAGCTGGTTCAAGCTTTTTTTCCCCTCTCATACAGCTAACTTGTTTCCTTGGACAGGTGGAGGGAAAAGAATGTCTTGGAGAAGAAAATACTGTATGTAGTTTCATTTTTGTTTTGTTTTCATATTCAGAGGGGAATTAGAGTCTATAAAACATGAGCATTTCCTTTTGCCACTTTAATTTTTAAATTGACTTGCCTGTTTAAACAATGTAGACTGAACACGGGTATTAAGAGTACTGGAATTTATCAGACCTAAACAGGACAATTTTCTCTAGAATTGATCCTGGTCATCTTGATTAATCATTATAGATTAAATTGTGTGAGCACACTTAAGGAAGGAAAAAGGAGGAAGAAGAAGAAGAAAAAAAAAAAAAAATCCAGTGTGTTCTAATGTCAATACTCAGAAAATGGGTGACTAACTGGTTTTTATCATAGTGTGCTCTACAGGACACATTTCAATGTGAAATACAGGGAGGACGTTTGTGGCTTCCATTAAAACTATTCCTGAAGCCAAATCCCTTCATCTCTCTGAAGAGTCATTCTTCAGTGATGTTCTGTATTAGACAGTCATGAGTCACAGATGAAAAAGGTGATAAGAGCTTGGTTGCCTAAAGCTCTGTACATAGCATTAATATCAAATCACTAAGGAGTGAAAAAGCACTTAGTTGAGTAGGGTGAAATGCATTTCCTCTGGCCAAAAAGTGAAAGGTTGATAAGATTCCTTTCATGCAGGGAACCTCAAATCTCCTTATTGTTAGGATTTTAGAGATTCTCATGAAGAAAATGCAACCATTTTTAACTTACTTGTTCCTTGATGGCTACTGTACTTAAAGCCATTTAAAACACATTAACTAAAAATATTTTTGAACAGCTTTCTTATTAAAAGATAGTTAGGAAAGCTTACTAAGTGTGTGTGCTGCAGTGAACTCTGGGTACAGTGAACATGAACATGAGCTTGTGATTTCTATCTATAAAAGTATTATTCACACAGTGTCAAAGCATGTGTTTGGGATATGTAAAATGAAAACTACAACCATCATCATACTCCAGTAGAGTCTTTTGATTAAAGGTCTGCTGTCTGCCATATAATTCCAATTAATACTCTTGATTTTTATTCCTTGATTCTTCTTAAAAGCTTAAAGATACTAAAAATTATTTGAGATTATTTTACTCATACCATCACAGTGAATGGTGAACAAATTGGTAAATACTTGATTTATGGGCTTTCCAGTATTTATTTCAAAATTATATTTACTATGATGATAGTTAAGCTGTGGCAGGGAGATTGTTCTTCTATTTTGTCCTGATTGAATTTATTCAAAATTCCTAATTTCAGGGGAGAAGAATTTCATGGTTTAGAATTGTTGTTAGATCACCTGGACCATCATTCTCAAATGACTGAAGGTTCTTAGAAACAAGTATTTTGCCACCTCTGGTAATGCAGACTATGAAATGTTAACTTACAGTACTGCTATCAGTACCTGTACATATTAGAAATAGGCTCTAAAATACAAACCCCTAATATCTTGAAACTGCTTAGTGCGTACCCACTGTATTTTTTTTATATTTCCCTTCTACACCTCATGTAAAATCAATCTGACAGATGCTAACACAGATCTGAGATTCATTAGATAGTCATTAATTATCCTGAAGGGATGTTTATGGATAGTAGCACTGTAGATTTTTGGGCTGTCAAGACAAATTGACCAGATGGCTTCTCTGTAACTACCCTGCAACTATGGCAGACTAGTGACAAAACTCAATGCATGGCATTCCTCTAAATCTGACATAAAATCTAATGTAAGAAAGTGGTTAGTGGAAGTGTCTGTGATGATAACCACATTGAGCATCAAATGAAATTTGTGATTCAGATATCAAAGCAATTAAATTGTATCACAATGCATTTTTCAGAAATTAATCTCCCAATTGAAGTTTTTATATAAAAATATTTTATTTTGGGCTTTCATCTGGAGAGTTGAGAGTAGGAGATCCTGAACAGTTAGGTCTCCCTCAGGCATAGAAAAGGATATGATTTTAGTAGAAATGGTTTGTTCAAGAATACTCAGCTCTGCAGCATGTAGTATGCAGCAATGTAATGCTTGTGCCTCTTGCAGGCACAGTTAAATGAAGCTAATACCTTGGTGTCTGCTTGTGGCTGCAGGACACTGGTTTTCACTCACGGAATTCTTTCACCTCAAATATGTGTTGAGAGTTATTTGCCAAAGCTGTTGCTTTCCTCGCTGCTCTTCATTTCTGTTTTGTTTATGCTACTGTTGTGTTAGCTTTTGGGCATGCTAGTTTAGCTTTAAATTACATCTTGCACTGCGTGAATTAGAAGGAGGAATTGCATTAATTTTAGCCAGTGCTACATTTCAGTAAATCTACTCTTCAAAACAGTATCATATGTAGCAAGATTCATCCCAGTGAGTTTCTATTTTAAATGCACAAGGTCAAGCATGTCGTCTTGTTGTTTCAAGGCCATGTCTGACAGTCAGTTTTACTGCTCTTAGCACCCATAAATCCAAATAATCTCCATGCTCTACTAATTAGAAAAAAATCTCTTTAGAGTTATGCAAGGGAGGAGAATGTATAGGTACCTATACAGAAATTTTCCTATCTCTTACATAATGCAGTGTATTCATACAATGCTTCTCAAGCAGTGCCTTTCTGAACAGAAAGTTACAATGAACTATGTCATATATTAATGGTAAGTTTAAATGTCTCTCCGTGTAGCTTTGCTTTCAGCCATCTGCTAAGCTCTGTTTTCCCTGAAGTTTTCCCCAAGTTGTGTTGCTAAGATATAAAACTTAAGATTTTGATTATTTGCCAAAGCTACTTTTAATAACTTTTTTCTAAAATATTTAACCTATGGTAGAAGTGAGAAAACAGAAAAACAATTAACAATAATCTTTACTTTTGATCTGTGATGCAGAACTGCAATTAATGGACTGAGCAGTGTTTTCTTGTGTATGCAGCCAGATCTTGGGTCCCTCGTGGGTGTAGTCCACTCACCTTAGAAGGAAATCTTGATGAAGCAGTGGTTGGACACTTTTGTGTCTCTCTGATCCCAGTACTGATGTCCCAGAATAGTTAGAACAAGGTAGGACACAAGATAGTTATCTTGTGCCAGTCTTATTTCAGAAGTAGCATGAGAATTTTCAGGGAAGCACAGATCATCTAGTGCTATACTACTGTATCCCTTGTATATCTCCTCCCAGAGAAGTCCACAGAGGTGGAAAATCCTTCCTTGGGGCTGTTTCAAACTGGAAATGGAAGCAACCTTTTGTATAATCTTAGGAGACCTATCTGCCAAAGAAATGTGTTTTCAGAGCTTGTTCTCAGAAATCCAGGCAATTGCCCACTCAAGCTGTTGCTTGGGTGTCAGCTGGCTGGCTTTTATTAGTAAAGACTCGTGGGTGTGGGTCCAGAAACTAGCCTAAATTTTGAAGTGGATTTATATGAAGTTCTACAAATTTAGATGTCAGGCTCAGAATAATTTTTCACATATGAGCTTTCTGCTAAAATATTTACACCATCTCTAAAAGCTTATTTATTATACAGTATGACTTTGTAATACATAAAGGGTTGCTTGTAGAACATGCACAGAATAGAACAGAAAAAGCAAAGAATATGTTTTATGTTCATACTACTGACTTGCTCTATATTGCTTATGTATACAGGCAGTCAGAAAAGGGCTGGCCTTTTATCTATTTAACTCAAAACAGTCTGTTTAAAAGGAAGAAAAAATAGGGGAGAAGGACAGCTCTTCAACCACTATTTACTGTTTGTAAGATACAGCACTACAGAAAGCCTGAAGTGATGTTCTGTTTAAAACAGTTTCTGTTGCTTTATTGGAGGGAGTAACTGAATTTCTTCATTTATTAACTTCATGGTGTGTGAGGCACACAGAGGAGATATAGATGGCCTAAAGTGCAACTCGTGGCACTTGTGATGTCTGTTCTTGTATCCTGTGAATGCAGACACACATGTGGGAAGAGCTGCTATGTAATTTCTGGTCTTTGGAAAGAGCATCTTCTAGAGATGTTACCTCCACAGCAAACAGAACTGCCTGATAGCAGAAGGATGCTCTTCTCCAAAGATGCTACTACAATCCGGGCAACTGTGGCTCTCCAGAGCAGGCTTGGGTTAAACAGCTAAAAGGGTAGTTGTATCTCTAATCTGTGAAGGAGGACAAGATGAACAATCCCAAATTATTTTCTCCCCATCCTAAATTAGGAGGTTAAATACAATTACTGGGTATGTCAGAAAGGTGTGGGTTTTTTTTCAGTTCTGCTTTCTGTTAGAATAGCAGGGCTAAGAAAACAGAAGTGAAATATAAAAAGGTTTAAATGTTTCTTGCACACCCCCTCCCCCCCCGCTTTGCTTTTTCTGTTTACTTTTCTCTGAACAGTCTTAAGGTCATTAATGAGTGTTACCTGAAATGTCTTGAAAAAAATTTATCTTTTTCTCCTCAAAGTGAAACTTTGGCTTGTAAAATAATTTCCTTTAAAGAAAGATGTTCATAAGTGTTTTTACTTGAGTGTTTCATTAGTATGCCATCAATATGATAAATTTTAGAGTAAATATTAGAAAATGAGATAATTTTACACGTCTTTATTTAGTATATTCTTCTCAGGAAAAATAAACTTAAACTAAACAAAGTCTGCCTTTAATTAAAAAATTAAAGTTTTTGTGGTGGTTCTAGTTCTAGCAGTTTTATTTTCTGCTTTAACAGGCTTTGCAAGTGTGGGACTGTAATACTCAGAATCTTAGAAAAGTGCTTACCGTGGAGGTGAATCAGGATACATGATGTTGACCTGAGAAAGTGTATCCAGATAGGAACCAAAATCAAAAGCTGGGGGAAATTCCTCCATGCAGGTGGATCTCAGCTCTCCAAAAGAGCCACCATAAGAGAAGCCTTCTGTAGCTGGAAAACAAGCAATTAATACTTGATACTTTTTTCCCTCCATGGTGGATTTTCTGAGACAATATCACTGCTTGTAACACTGTCATAAATCAGAAAATAAAACCTATTTGAGGAAGAGGAATGACTGGTGTTCTGGAACAATCAGGTTTCACAGGACATTTCTACTCCTTGAAGAGAAAGTTAGCATCATCTGTAGATGAACTGCGGTGTTTCAGGCTGAGGCACAGGGACTGTATATTTAGTGCTGCCTTAAAAGATGCAGGTGTCTAAAGGTTTTTCTTGTGCCTCAGAGGCTGAAAGGGAGTGTCAGTTCTGCTGCTGCTTCAAACATTAGCAGGGTTGCTGAAGTTCCCAGGCATTGCATGTGTTGAAATGTTGTCAATTCTGTGAAGGATTTTAAAAGGAGGCTTAGGTGTTTGATTGTAGGTATGTGTCTTGAGAAGACATTTTCTCAATAAAAACACTCACAAAAAATGGGAAAAACTTGAAAGTAGTAGAGAAAATCATCCTGCTGCCTGCTCCAGGACTTTCTTAATGCTTTCATGCATGAGCTTCGTAGCTCCACAAATATGAAGTTGTGCTGGTTTTTGTCTTTTGAGTATAGGTAGCTAATGCTCAATATTCCAGGGTACACTTAAGAATGTCCCCAATTGTGGAAATGCAGCAATCTCTGCTCCCCTGCCCCCAGCAGTTCTCTTCCACATAAAGTGATCCCTCCTTTTTCATTCAATGCATTAAAATAGTACCTGAAGAGAAGGGCCAGCTTCTAAAGTGACACTGAAGTACTGCCTCTCTCAACAGAGGGTAAAGGTCAGGACTCACCTGAACTGTCTGTTCCTCCTTTTGACCATTTGCACTTCTGCCAGTGTATTCTTGAGGAATTTACCAAGACTAATCCAGTCTGTCATGAACTGTGCTTTCCTCTTGCTTGCTAAGTGAAAGAAACCAACTTCACAGTAACTCCTGCTGCTCCAGTGCTGGCCAGCAGAAGCATGCTGAGATATTAGAATGGCATGGACTATTCTACAATTTTCACTTGAGTTGACTGGCACTGTTTAGTTTTGAATTTCACTGAAAATATCACTGTGCTTTTTCTATTTCTCTAGAATTGTTACTTCTAACAAGCAGTTTGAAAATTGTCCTTTATGTTTTTGCCTGCCTTCAGGGTTTTTAAAGGAGCTGAAATTAATATAGCAGTAGATGTAAATGTAGTGATTGAATCTTAATGGTCAGTATTATATCATGCCAAAACATTTCTGTTCATGGGCAAAACAGTAACTCCAATTTGGGTATATACTATTTAATCCCAAATTCAGCTCCTGAAAAGTAGATGTTACAGTAGTAGTAGACATTAGTTTTCTGGACACCCCTACCCCCTGCCTTTTCCCTCTGTACCTCACCATGGGAGTTTGCATTTGACTTCTTCTGGAGTCTAAAATTTATCTCCAAAACACAGATGTTATTCACTTATCTGGATAAATGTTTCTGGAAAAGCCAGAAAAAAAAATTATTGCTGTCTCCAGGTGGATAAACTGATCCTAGGAAATGTGTTTCTTTTGGATGTGAAAATTCCTGGTCCAAACAACTAAATGAAGTCAAACTGACTTCAGTGGATACTTGTTTTACCTCAGTGAAATCAAGATTTGAGTCAATGCATTGACTCCCTATTATTCTAAATCTGGCTCGCTATTATTATCCTTTCTATACAAAGAAAAAAACCTCACCAATATGCAAAGAACTGTACTGTCATAACAAACTGCAGATACAGGAGCATAACCACAGATAGTGGATAGTAAACCAGTCTCTTTAATGATGATGACAGTTGTAATGACATTTTATTGCTCTGTTGTTCTGTTTATATCCAGTTATTAACTTATGTTGTCAGAAAAGAAGTAATTGCCCAGTCATTGCTGTAGGTTGGTGTACACTGCAGAATGGAAAATTTGCTTTTCCAACAAATAGAATTTACATGATATGCTATTCTAAGTCTGTAACGGGTTATGAAAATAAACTATCAAGAGTCTAGCAATGGAAAAGAAATCTTATACCATATCAAGGGAAAGTAAGATGTTTAAGAAATGCTATCTGCATTGGCCTTTTTTATGTTAACCATTAATGGTGGAGCTTGTACTATGTGAATTTGGTGCCAGCACAAAGATGCTATTAAACTAAAAAGCTGCCCTGTGACCTACTTATTCTTTTTTTTAATTTTATGTTTTGTTGGGGTTTTTTTATCCCTTGTATAGCAGCCAGATGCCTTTTTGTTGCATGTAGCATCAGATTATTAATAATGTTAATCATTATCTTGCTATAACTAGCTATCTTACCATAAACAGCATCTCTCCTCAGATGTGGGTGTCTTAATCGTCCGTCCTTTCGCAGACTGCCAACAATGATTGTAACACAGGATAGAAATAGCACAAGTCCAATCACTACTCCAGCCACGAGAAGGGGTGAAACAAGTAAACTGGTGTCACTTCCATTTTCACTGTAGCTGGGAAATTCACTGCTTGGGCTGCTCTGGTTCCAGTGAACTTCTGTACAGCAGAGAGAAAAAGAACACGTCAGTTGTGAGGAGAGACATTTACAAAGTATAGTTATACAAATGCCGTAAGGACTTCAGAGCCCTATATACAGGTTGAGACAGCTCCATTCATACTCGACCTACTCGTTAGACCAATTTCTGGAGCTGTTAGGAACTGTCAAATTTTTTCCCTGTCATTGGGGAATACGTGATGTACAATAATCCATTTGAATTGATTGCCCATAGATGTATTTATGGGAAATTGTACTGCTAATGGAGGGGAGGTAAATGTTAGCATTGATGGGGAAAAGTATTCAGGATTTCAGCAGATAGAATCCCTGCTTAAGTAAAAGGTTCTCTATGATTATTTGTGGGCAAAAGCTTAGGCATGCAGTAAAGGTAACCAAATTTGAGCATAGATCTTGAAAACAAGTTGTAATAAGCACCCATTTTCCTATCCTTAATCCACAGTTTATTAAAAAAACAAACAAACCAAAACAAACCCACAAAAACAACAAGCATACACATACAAAATAAAAGGAAATCTCCCATTAGCTGCTCAGGATCAGTCTATATACTGAGTAAACCAGAATGTTACTAATTCAGGAAATTATTGGAGATGCACATTTACCAAAACTAGCTTTCAAATATGGCATGGATATATTTTTATATTTGGCCATATGCTAGTTGAACAGATAAATAATTTATTTCCTACAGAAACTGAGGCTAACAAAACTTTGCTCTTTTGAATGTTCTTTAAACTGAGTATGTGCTTTTGGAAGTGAAAATGCTTTTTTCATGGATAGATGTTAGCAGAGAGTTTTCAGCAATGTTTTCCCCACTCTTTTCCTTTAGGATATACCACTTAGTGTCTTGTAGTCACAATAAGCTTAAAAAGATGATGGCTTCATGTCAAAGTATATTATCATTAGCCAGTGCTTGACATTGAGAAAACTGACTAGAAAAATAAAAAACCTGTGGAATTAGCATGCAGTCGAATTTTTGTTATTTTTTTTTTATAAGTATCTGACTGCTGATGAGAATCTTTATAAGTAATTAAGATAGGCAAGAAATGTGCTAAGTTTTTACAAAGCAATTTATGCCAGAAGAGAAAAACTGAATTTTCTGAAAATTAAGGTGATTCTGTAGCACTAAATCAAAAGGGCATGGAAAGCTGTCCTACTTAATACTCTTAGCATAAAAAAGTTTCCATGTCTATTTGAGTAGATTCCAGTGATCTTATGGCCCTTGCACTAGAACTATACTTCCTCCAAGTTTACAGAATTCTAATCGTGTTTTTCATTTGTATGGTTTGGGTTTTTTTTAACTATCTCTATTGGTAATGTGTCCCACAAGTCTGTACTCCCATTGGCTTTTCATAGCCTTGCTTATTCAGAGTTTTGTAACTTCTGTCTTTGAAAGATGCAAATATCACAGCAGTGCCAGTTTAAATCACAAATGCAGGGAGTTGACACCTGAACAGAAAGTACTAGTGGATAATTTATAGGTAGTTTTAGCTGACTTGCAAAGATAAAAGGGAAGACTCAACTTTGTTGCCTGCCATAGTGATGAGAACAGGAACTTAGGGTGTGAGGTTGCTTCATGCACTATCAGGTTTGTGGTCTTCAAACTGAAGTTTAATAGTACTGAAACTGGAGTTCCTCATAAACTTCCTGTCAAGCTCAGTGGGAAAGATAAGAGGTTTCAGTGGTCCTAGTTTGCTTTATAGGAATTTAACAGGTTAGCTGTGACTTCAAATAGAAAGTACTGTTACACTCTTCACTTATACTTTAGGTGTTATTTTTTATTTCAAGACAGTCCATGAATATAGTACAATCTCGGGGCTTCCTTAGTTGTTCCAAATCTTGTCTATTTTCTCTCTTGTTTCTCACCATCATGAATCTCTTTCTTTTTTATGCTCTTAACCTCATTGAACCCAGTCCCTGGTAAAGACAAGATATACTGCAATATTGCTCTTATTAGAAGAAATTTATAACTCTCCTTAGCCTAGCTCCTAAAACAATATGTAGTTGATAAATTTCTCTTATGGTATTATTCTCAATCTGACGTTTTGAGTCTACTCTTCCAGACTTTACAGACTGACTACTATGGGAATTGCTCAGGTGACAAACAACTACAGAATGAGATGCTGTATTGATATAAATTGTTCTGTTAGAATTGGGGGGCAAAAGATGTTTATCTTACTTTTAGCAAAGGAGCATCTTATAATTTTTTCCTCCTCTTACCCTAATATATCTTCTTTTGATAAACTGTACATTGCTCTGTATAAAAATGCTATGTTTTTACATTCAGAATAGAAGTATCTGGAAATTTATGTAAAGCCCATAAATATAACGGCAATAGCAGAGTACTAAGTTTTATTTTTGAGGCAAGTTGTATTTTTTGCACGAAACTGCAAATTGTAAACAATACATGCATAAATATGAATATTTTATATCTAATTCTCTAAATATTAATTATATTGGATGCAAAACCCATTGCTTTTATCCAGCGATGGGAGTTATGTAACTAACCAGACATGGCACAAATGGACCATACTGGCTGTAGCAGCCATGAATACACAAGGGGCACATACAGCTGAGCAGACACTTGATTTAGAATGAGAGTACTAGTGGAAAATTGCCTACTGTTCATTCAGTGTTAGACAATAAATTATCAATCTAGAAAATCCTTTAAATATCACATTATTTTACCCAGTCAGAGTCACTCCTGTCAGAGTGAAATGTCTTGGTGTACATATGTGTCATGGAAGCTTGGTTCATCCAAGATACAGCTCTTTATTAGAAGTGGCTTCTCTCTTCTCCACTGGCTTTTACCTGCTTGTATCCCAGATTAGACAGAAGGAAAGCACTAATATAAATGAAAGTGACTTATCTCAATACTGAAATAGTTGTGGAGGATTTTTTTCTTTTTTGTTTTGCTTTGTTTTTCTGAAGAGACATCAGCTCTAGTGAAGCTGCAGTGGTCCCTGTAATTGACAGGGTTTTCTTTGTTACCCTTAAAACTCATGGATTATTTTCAGGATGGATCTTACCAAGATAACAATCTCTTCCCCTTGTTTTTGGGTTTTTTTGTTTTTTTTTTTTTTTTTTTAAAATCACTCTCATCTTAATTAAGATGATAACTCATATTATCACTAGTGGAAAGGATAAGAGATTGAGTAGTTTTGTTTTCCAGACTGAAATGTACATCAACAGCTTATGAAGAAGTGTTGATGTGGTGGTCTTGTACTGGAAGGATTTTGAGTGCAGAATCATACACCTCTCTACATCCCTGCCAGCCTCAGTTAAGCCTTGCCTGAGGACAGGATGGGTTTAGTGATTACTCAGTGAAGTAGAGCTGAAGCACACTGACAGAACAATGTTGTATTAATACGTGTATCCCCTGGGTTAGTATAAGTTGCTTGGGGTTGATGATCTAGCACCTCCTATTACCTTTAAATATGCTATACTAACAAAGTGTACAGGACTGGAAAGGCATAGCAGGAAGCTTGGTATAAAATAGTATGTAGTATGCTTTGATTTTAAAAAAAAATAATCCAACAAAGGGTCTCAAACACTGAAGCAATTTAAAGCATGCTTCTGATACCCTTACTGTTTTAATCCCTGGTTGGGACAGTGTTGGATATGCAGTCTCAAGGGGAGGAAACTGACAGATGGCAAGAAGGAGTTGCAAGGTCACAGTGAGACACACAGATAAGCTAAATTAGTGGAACTGATGAAGATTTTGTTGATTCTGTCTTTATGAACCATTCTTGTTCAGAGATGATTTAGTCTGGCCAAGAACAACCAATTGGATTCTGCACTTGGTGCTGTACTGTGAAATAAGAAAAAGAGAGAAAGAGAGAAAAGAAAGAAAACCATCCTGTTGGATTCAAAGCTATTCCACCTGGGTCCTGAGGAAGGCTGGAACTCTCACTTAGCTAGATAAATGCTAGGATGTCATCTGCTTTTGGGACTTTGGTTATCCTAAGTATACATCAGAAGTGGCTTCAGTTCAAAATCAGGCCTGTATTTGATTTACATTTATACTTTGTTAAACTCTTATTTTTATACAGAGAGTCTGCCAGTTTTAAGCGGGATGTCAATAATTTCTTTTTTTTAACCTTTCCAATCCTGAGGTTTAGAGACAGTATCAAAAAAATTTCTGTAATTCCATAAAAGGAAAAGCTGATGAGAATGGCTCAGGTCTATCAGATGTGATAATGAAATCGACACATTTTCCATAGAATACTTTGGATGGATCTGTGTTTTTTTCTGACTCCCTTGTTAAGAGTCTTACTTAATAATAAAAATAGACCTTTAGGGGTCTTGCCCTCTAAAGCAGCTATACAGTAGCATAGACTGTCATGCTACAATGCAAACTCACATCTGTGGGTTTGTGACACCAAAATTAAAAAACCACTCAGCTCACTGGTTATATTAATTTAACTGTGGAAATACCGTGCATTGGATTCTTCCAAAATCTTTTGTAATTATCTTATCTTGTAGTAAAATTGAGCAAATTAGTGGAAGACTAAAATAATCTGGGAAATGACCTCCCTATAAATCAGTTTTACAAAAGCTGTAGAAATGGCATTGGGAAAGGAATCCTCAGTTCAGGAGGCCCAGCATATTTAATTCTCTCACACTGCCTGCCTCTGCTGCATACAGCCTAGGGGACAGTCATGTGTCATCCTTGTGTTCTGTAAGATTTTCTGATTTGCATGCATAAAATTAAACTGTATCCTAAACCACAACTGATATTCAATAATAACCGTATTGGGGATTCCTTAAAACTTCTACCTTAATGTGGCTTGTAAAGGGCATTGTGTGGTGTACGTATTCATAAAGATTGGTTGATCGAGTTCAGGTTATGTACATTGCAGCTGAAACCTTCATCCACTACTTATGAGAGCCCATTAACTTGTGCTTGATAGTAGCTTAATCTTCTTTAAGGGTATTTAGTAGTTATTTGATGAAATCAATGAATAAATAAGTTTTTGCTGTCAGTTGCTGCAACTGTGACATTTTAACAGTTCACAAAGCCACATGATATTCATTATTATTTTTAAATTTGAGGTAAAAATCTTTCTATACAAATGGATAATTAATCTTGCCTGATTATTGCTACCATGACAGATACTCCAGCATAGTCCAAACACATATGAATGCCATTAACCAGGCAAGACACATAAATTTAAGTTTCTCTACAGCTCTCGTTGCCTCTTTGGTCTTTCTCACTGCATATACGCGTTCTAATAATTATTAAAATTTTCACTGATTAATACTAAAAAATCAAAACCTTATTCAGACATGAGACTGTGTGATCAGAACATTTCAGTTTTATCTGATGCACTCAAAGTGAATTTGGAGCATGCTTAGAGGTACAAAAGCTGCCCGTGACCTTGAGAAGCTCATTCAAGGCAGAAAGGGTGGCCTTTCCTCTGGGATCTCTAACTCTGCCTTTTTATCATGTCTGCTGGCTATCAGATAATGACTTTTCTCTTCTTGCATTGACATCCTTATTATAGAGCCAGAATGAATAAGATTGGATCATCAGCAGCCTGCAAATTGAGAATGTCAGAAGCAAAGAGAATGCAGCTGCGTAAGGGCTCAGAAAATAAATCTTTTCAGATGCTGTAGCTTTAGGGTATTATGCTGATGTCACAATAGCATGTATAGGTGTTGTTTCAAATTAACAGAAAAAACCTTCAATTTTTAGATCTATGGTCTATTTTATCAACATGATAAATACCACTGTAGTGAAACAAAGCATTCTGCAAGTACAATAGCCCACTTAATGATGGACAATATATTTCTTCCCCATTTTCTTGTAAACAAAAAACTTTAATACCTTATTAAAAGCAGGACCCAAACCTATTATTTTTTTTAGAAACTCTGTGTTAGGGTTTAGAAGTAAGTATGATGAGAATCCTAATTTACCAACTACAGTAAAATTACCTTTATAAGCTCAGATCCAGCTTAGGTTGGTAGTGACTTGACTGGGGCAAAAGTGATATTTAATTTTTTTGATTGTGAGAAACTGGTATTTTGGCACTTAAGCATTTTGTATAGAATTTGGAAAACAATGTAGCAATATATTTATTTTTTTTATTCTGAGGGGGAAAGTTTTGAGAAAACAAAATGGTCAAATAATTCCGTATGATACGTCAGCAGTCTGTCTGCTTGAACTGTCTTATCCTCTCTTTCTAAGGTTGAGCTATGTCTGAACGTAGCACTAAAGTGACCTGCTGTAGGGAAGATGACAGCACATGGAAGATGTAGCCCCAACCAGAAAACCTAATCTACACTGGGGTGGGGGAAGAGGTGCAAACCCCCCACAACTTTCCACAGAAAAGTTCCATTCTTTACAAACTTTACTTTCCACCTTCAAAGAGAAAATGAGAAGGCACTAATGAAATTCTTGCTAGCTCTAACAGTAACAGCTGGTGAGCAGCTGACTTGTGTTCTGTTGCATTCTATATGCAGTCATGAATCTGTAAATCATCTATACACTTCTGATTATTACTAAATTGGCTCAAATTTATGAGACTTTTTAAATCATGAAGTTTTGTATTTTCCTTGTGTTGCACTGAACTATTCAATTGCCTCTATTAACCAGCATCATTCAGCAATCATTAACCTGCTTGTGTGATTGCTTGTGAAACTCTGGAAAAGAGCTACTAAAGATGACATCTGCAACAAAATTTCAAGATTGAACTATTAACTGAGCTTCAGGAATCGTATCTACCTTACCTATACCTCCAACACTCCTTCCCAAGTATGTCTTTCCTATTGAAATAATCCTATTTCTTTTTCCATCCTCATCTCCAGTCTTCACTAGCACAAATGTATTAAAAAAATATGTAGAGGAATGATTGACATTTACTGCTTAGAAAATAAGGACAACTGAACTACTGATCTAGCTAATTATGTAAGGAACTGAATGCTAAGAAGCCTGTTAACAAATACTGGAATCCAAAGATCTTTCTTTAAGAGGTGATGTATGTGGCATATCAGTCTGTCTTTCATGGTGACCTGAATTTTAAAAAATAATTAAAATGGGTTTGCAGTGTTATTTTGCACTTTCGTGTAAATTTTGGTGCTGATGTCACAGAGTATACAAAGCCTATAGTATTTCATAGATTATCATTTTTGTCTGTAAAAGCTACAGCAGTACTTGCCTGCATAAGTCAAGGAGTTTCTCATACCATTAAGAAGCATTTCATTCCCTTAGATTTTGTTTGAATAGGATGAGGACTGCTACTTAGATGGCTGCAGGATGTCAATAACAGCAAAACAGATATTGATTCTTGGGATGATTTCAATCACCTAGTTTCTTTGTTGCTAAAGAAGCCACCAGAATTCAAGACACCGAAAGATCTATATTAATTAAATTACTGAAGTATTACTATTCAAAAAAAAATGGGGGGAAAAAATCCCTTTCTTTAAAATCCCTATCACTTATCATAGAAGAGTCGTTTGTTCAAAGGACTGATAAATTGAAGTACAAGGACTTAGTAATACAGTCAAACACCGTTCCATATATATGCTGTGCATTTTCTAGGGGCTGCTTGGTGCATATCATGTATTCTACCCTCTCCTATATTTATCTTGGGCTGGCAGAGCTAAGTCAGGCTTAAAGAGAAGACTCGCACCACTGAAGGGCTGGAAAACATAATGTCCCTTCAGCTGACAGGCAGTGGTATTTCTCCTGGAGTAGTGTAAGTTTCTGCTGCCTTACAAATAGAACTTTTTTTTTTTTTTAATAGGTTCCACATAGTTCCTTCTTATCAATAATATGATGCTGGTTGCTCTTCCATTTGACATGTCAAAGGATGGACTTTAAAAACAAATAAGAAACAACCCCCACCAAAACCAACAGTAGCCTTTAGGAAAGTACATTTATTCTGCTTTATATAGAAAGTGAAGTGTGTATATGTGTGTATTTTAAATATAAAATGTAGTTTCCACTTCAAGGCTAGTTTCAGCATGGGTTAAATATCAGTAGCTGCTACAGATGAGGTACCTACACCTTCCTATGTGCTGAGAAGTTGGAAGAGGTCCTGGATTGTTCCCCAAAGAGAAGACATATGCTAAGAAGGACTGATATTTACAGGTGCCTTGAGAAATGTCTGTGTATGCTGCAGCATTTTCTCCCCAGTTAGAAGTCTAGGCTGTGGGTATTCCTCTCTGTTCTTCAAACTATCTATTGTTTTCAAAGAGGATTATAAAAAAGAAATATATTTCTAAGGTAAATACTGCGCATTGTTCTGCATTGTGCCCTCTTCTGCATTGCTACCAATTGAGCCTGAGAGTAATAATAGAAAGATGCAGAGTAAGGCTAGAACAAGAACTTTGTATTTTTCTGAGTGCACACTGTTTCTTAGATTAGACTCCATTTAAATAATTATATGTTATGGGAAAGCTGATTAAATTTTGAATTACAAAGGTTTTAGAAATACCTTTGTAATGAATGGTGTTGCACATAGGTTATAACCTCTGTGATGCCCACAGAGCACCCTTGAAAATGTCTTAACCTGGAATACTGACTGTTTTCAAGACTAGCTATTTTCTGTAACCTTTTGAATAAAAGGGACAAGAAAATGGCTCAGTCCCAGAAAATGTGTGCCCTGCAGAGGTGCTTCTAATAGGACTACCAAATGAAAGCTCTTTCAGGGATACTGCCTGGAAAAACAGGTAGAGAGAAATACTATCCAGCTTCCACCTTCTTACAGTAGCAGTGTCACATCAAGGAGATGTGCTTTGTAGGTAAGTCTAATGTTAAAAGTCACTAACTGTTGTTCTTCCAGTTTATCAGATAACTGTAATTTAATCTCTGGACACAATTTGCTATTTCAGATGAGGCAGAACAATTTTCCTTTGACTACTAGCCCACCATTGCAGCACAAATTGACCCTGGACTGTTACATGAGCCCTGCTGTTAACTCCTATCATGTCTGTATGTGAACCATCTTACTTCTATTAATATCCATAGTGGAAATGTGTCTGTTTAAATTGTTTTCATTTAAAGTTTTTTAATTTTTTTTTATTGTTTCCATTTCCATTAAATTGTTTCCATTTGGACAAAAAAGGGGTTTTTTGAAAAAATCTATGGGATTCTTGGTGGAGAAACTAGTATCTAGGCTGATGTAAAATCCTCTTCTATCACCTCTCAAGTGCATGGGTAAATATATAGAGAAATATATAAGCAACTTTGTAATAGAAAATGAAGTTATTTCTCTCCCTTTTTATCCTGATCATACATGACTGTAGAGGGACTTTAATCTGCATACTTGCTAACAGCAAAGAATTTTAGACTTGGACAATTAACAAATTAAAAAAGAATTACACACAAAAAAGAAACCCCTTCCTCAGTTTCCTCTTAGCTGCCTTAATTATTCATTTTGACTGTGTGCTGGCAGGTAAGAGTTATATTGTTAGGTTCATAATGAGGCCAAGAGGCTTCACATGGTATGGCCAGTTAAAGTGCTTCTATCCAAATTAATATACTTCTTCCCTACCAAAAAGGTACATATTACATTATAGTCTTGCAATACAGGAGAACTCAGAATATCCTTCAATATGAGGGTGATGTAAAGAGTTCACATTAGAATAACTTATCACCATCTCAGAGAGATTGCTAAACTTAAGTATGTAAATTGTATGCACCTGCCTTTATGTGGACTAATACTTGTATGAGATAGTGGATACACTGCTGCTTCAATTCTGTTGTGAATATATGAATATCTTCAGTTTCTTATGCATGAACAATCAGATTAAAAGATATTGAAAGACTAAAAGCAAGACTTTGCATTAGGAGACAATTAATCTTTTTTGTGAAAAACCTGACAGCATGAATATAGCTCCTATTTTATATGACACAGTAGAAATGCAGTAGGTGAGATGGAGAAAAGTGAATGCTATTCTGGAAAAGGCTTATTCATAAAGTGATGTAGCACTGAAAGTAATAAAAGGGAAAAGAAAAATCGTGCTCCAGGGTTACTAGAGAAATATCAGATCCTAGCAAAATACAATGGGATATGTGTTCATCTGTGCCAGACACTATCTTCATAACGACCTTGCAATTCAAGTCTTGGGGAAGGTCTCTTCCAACAGCAGTAGTCACGGAGCTTTGAACAGCAGTGAAAACTTAGTTGTTTCCTGTGAGAAGGTACTATGGATCTTGGAGGGGACTGAGTAGCAACGACCACATGGGATCAAACCCCAGGGCTTTCACGTTTTATCCCAGTGATTTCTACAGGTCATCTACCCAGAGTGTGTTGAGACACGTGGCTGAAATCTGAGGCCTCCACCAAAGATCACCAGTCTGTGTGTGTGTTAGCTGAATGAGGGAACCAAGTGAATGCTAAGGCAATATGGAAGCTTGGCACTTCAACTTTTTAAAGCCAGAGCAATATGATAACTGATTAATTTGCTGAAATTGAATAAAAATAAGCCTAGAAAAGATGTCTGTTTTCTCTTTAAAGCTCTTGTACTTTAATATAAGCAGGAACTCCTATTGGTTATTTTAAGTAGGAAGTGAGAGATAAAAAAGAAGTAGAGATGAGCCTCATAAATTCTAAAAAAAGCTAACAGTAAGTTTTTGATCTGCTGTAAACTCACAATTACCCTATTGCCTAAAGCAATTTTGAAATACTGTGTTACCTGGGAGTAGCAGGTGAACAGCTATTTCTCAGAATTTATAAAACCACATACGTCACAGCATAACCTAAATAAAACTCTACTGGTAAAATGCCCAGTTAGAGTGGCAATGGCAGGTGGATACTTTTTTGACTGTTTTAATTTTTGTTGCTGTTTTTTAATCAGAAGTGCCTCCTGTCCTGAAACTTAAGGAAGAACATTAAATGGGAAGTGTTTAAAATCTCCACATGTATCAAACAATTCCTTTTAACTCCTCATTCTTTTTTTGTGCATCACAATATATCTTAATAAGCGGCCTTAATCAAAAGTGATGGGGGTGTCTTAAAACTGTACTACAGTGCTATGTTGTTCATGACTTGGAAAAGGGAGAGAAAGGTCCTGTTTTCCACTGTAAATTGGTATGGGAATGTGGTTTGAGGTTAGTTGTGTTTTGCTTTGGTTTAGGGGTTTGCGTGGGTTGTTCTTTTTCATTTAGTTTGTGTGTGGTTTTGGTTTTTGGTTTGTTTTCTTTTGGTTTGGTTAATAAAGAGACAGATTGCAATACTTTACCAAGGATGGTATGAATGCTATACAAAAATAAAATCCTGTTTGAATCCCTGCCACCTTCTAGATAGCTTCTGCATTAGTTTTACTTTGAGAAATGTGCTAGAAATGTTAACAAGGATAACCACTGTTTTATGAAGCTACACCTACAGCTTGAGAATATCCATTCTGTGCATGTTGTTCTGCTACAATTTGTTCTAAAGGCTGTACTGAATATCATACAGTGCAGCAGCTTTCACTTTAGATCCTCTGATCTCCTTGGTCCTGACAGTGTATTACGCAAGAAATATGCTGGTTGGATCATTAAAATAATTGATGTATTCATATTTACTATGTCACTTGATAATACTATCTTGTTAAGTTCTTCTAGGGATGAGATTACGGATTTTTCTAACTAGCAGCTGCTGCATAGTTTTCCTTGGCCCAACCCTAAAATGCGGTATTTTAGAAGACAGGGTTGATAAAAACAGATGGCCTCGTTGCTAACAATATACCTGAGCCTGCAGGCACTGAATGCTTGTGAAGGTGTGGGCAACCTTGTTGATTCGGGAAGTGCTAAGGCTGTTCAGTGAGAATTTTTGGTTCTGAAAGGATGATCCTTTCATCTCCCTTGTTAAATGGAGATAAACCCTGTCTGTAAAGGAAGATTAGAGACAGACTAATAATGTGTATGTTTATGCCCCATGTTGCCCTTTCAGTGTCTGATTACCCAAAATCTCTGCAAAGAGAAACATATACATACCAACCTTAGAAAATTACCATGACTGAGATAAAGTAGTTAACAATGTATACTGCATTAATTTGCAGTATTTGTCAAGATGATTACTGACTGTAAGGAGGTATGAGGTAGATATCACTGATGAAGCATGGGTATCCTGTAGTTTCTTTTGCACTGCTACTGTTTCTGAACAAGTCTTCATCACCACCAGTTCCTGAATCATTACAGGAGGAATCAATACAGTGTCCAGTCAAATTATTTTGTGCACTGGCTCAGCTATCTGCTCATCTCTGTTATTCCCAAATGTAAGATTACAAAGAAGCAGACCCTTTACTGGAATAGAATTTCAAATGAGCGGTATGTCAATAAGATGTGCTGGAGAAATGCTTTTTCAAAACTGCTTTCATACCAGTTTTACATTTGCAGGTTTTCATGTACATGCATAATGGTCATGGTATAAGATCAGATTAATTATTCATCTATGCAAGCATCTATAAGCTAGGAACATAACTATAATTATTTGCAAGCTTACTGAATTAGATTTGAAATACACTTTTTTGTTATGGTTGTATTTTTGCAATGAAGTTTTTATTTTCTTCAGTAGATTTTTGGCAGATTGTTTTTTACCTTAGTAATTTTTTTTTTTTTTGGTGACTATAAGTAATTTTAAGGAGAAAAATCTAACTTCTAAGTTTTACCTCATCTTGAAGTAACAATTTTTAATTCTAGTTAGTATATTCCTGTAAAGACAGTATGCTTAATCTTCATTATTGGTATTAAATGACAAGAATAAACATGGGAGAAGGCTGCTTCAACCTCAGAATTACATGGAGTTGATGTGTCACATTTGCTTTAGATACGGCTTCTTTAGGCTGACAATGCCTTCCTGAGTTGGAAGGAAGATGTAATGGAGGAGAAGGTAAGGAAACCCTCATCTGCAAGAAAGGGATCTTTCTTTTCAAAGACTATTTGTACCAATTGTTCTATTAAGCTTTGTCCAAATAAAAATACATTCAACTTATTTGTTGTAATAGTTAACTCTGAAGAGCCAGTGAATATGGTAACACCTCTTCCTTCTGCTCCAGTGCCTTGTCTCTGCTCCTGGCACAGAACAGCTTCTTTAGGGTGGACAGAAAAAAGATACATCAAGCTCAGTCACTAGCTTGCTTAGTGAGGTCTAGGACTGGGTTAAAAGGATTAGTTGCCTTATCACAGAAAGCAGTCCTGGCTGTAGTGTGCAATCTGGAGCTTGGAGGCCTGGGGAGAGAGGAATGGGTGGCAGCCATGGGCCCCATCACTACGTACATAACATTGGTATTGAATCTCTATGGTAGGGATATGGTGACATTTGTGATGGATGTCTTGGAATTAATAGAATATTTCGCTAGTCTTATTTACTCTGTTCTTTGGATTCTTACTCAAGATAATTTAATATGAATACATCAAGCACATAAAACCTGTGTCTGCCTCCTACAAATGTTTGTGTATATTATCACATATAGTTGTGCTATGATCCCAAATCAAGATTAATATGAAATCAGTTTGCCTAATGTCAGCCTTAATCTTAGCTTTCACTTCTCATCCTTTAATACAGAGTTGTTGTTGACAATTGTCTTGTTGACAATTTCTACTCATAAAAATTTTTTTACAATTTCTATTCATAAAATTAGGCATTTTTCACTGTAATTTAGACTGAAGTAAGGTTTTCATGTTTCTATGAAGTGGTAGCAGAGCTGCTGATTTTAAGGCATGTTTTATTTCCATTTCATGAAGGCCAGTTTGCCTGTCCTTCATAACTGTGGAAGAGACAGAGGAGGAAGGCTTCTCAGCCATGTCTTCCCTTCTAACTTGGATGAAACTGCTAAAGGGAGTGGACATAGAGCAGAAATAACCTCAAGTAACTGATGCTGCAGGTGACCTATTTTCCTAAATACCATTTTTCAGGCCATTGTGATTTCCTATGGAACAGGTCACGTGGTTTTTGGTGGGTTACAGAAAGAAAATCCGACTTATTTTGCATTGTGTTAGTTCCCTGTTAGGATAAAACAGTGTCCTACACAGTGGAGAGGATATGGTGTTTGCTGGACTTCACAGTGCAATGGACAGCTGCATGACTGGCAGTCTTCTGCCTATATATCCAACATAAATTTTTCTGTCCTAGTAGAAAAGTTGATGTATTAGAAACTTGGCATCAAAAGTCTGAACACTTGTTCCCTTTTCAAAGAGAAGGCATGATATTAGTGCTAAAGAGTAGCACGTTACCCAACACCGAATCATTAGGATTTTCACATCTCTGAGACAAATCAATTTCTCAAGCACCAAACAATAAACTAAATGTGCATAATTTTAGTACATCAAGACAGGCCCCCCCCCTTTTTTTTTTTTTGGTTTGTTCAGTCATGAAATCCAATGCTGACATCTACTAGTAGAAGTATGAACCAGTTTTGTCAGAACACTATTGTGTGCCTGATGAAAGGGCTGGCAGTGTTCAAATTGCACTATAGTCTTCTGAGGACAGATGGTTGTACTGAAGCTGTGGCTTGACACACCAGTGCATTTGAGTAGCGTGTGCTTTAACTGAATGTGTTTAAGTTAACAACCAAAAAGGCAATACCTTGACTCTGGTTTTCCTTGAATTGACTTGTGATTTAAATTAAACCCAACTGAGACTTTCTGTGGCGCATGATCTATCTCTCATGCTTGGTGTTAAGTCATGTTCTAATTCTGCATATTTTTCCTGCACTTTCTATGACCTTTGGAAGAGTTATGAATTACTAGCACTCTGCTTCCTTAGGCTGAGCAATTACCTCTAATGAATATTATTAGGTTATGTAAAGAGAGAAAAGAGGGAAAAAAAAGAGACTTGCTATGGAAGCCTGTTTTGTAGATTTTTTTTTTTTTTTTTGGTAATTTTTCCTTGATGGTCTCTTCTGCAGTGGGGATTACTGTGCTATTTATTCTTTATGGTGAAAGTATGGCACTCATTGTCTGTTAGATTGTTCATATTTTGCTTTATATTCCTTAAAAAGTGGGAAATGTAAGTAACATTCCTATATTATCTTTGTGTATTTTTTTAAAATCCTAATGATATTTCCTTTCTCTACACAACAAAAAGTAAAATGTTGCATTATATCTATCTCCTTCATTCATTTTTATCATCAGGTAACCTTTCTTTCCTCCTTGTTCCACTAAGTATTTCCAGAACGGGGATTCTGTAATACTTTGCAAAGCCTGTGCTATCTCCAGTGTAGTACTCGGGGCAAGGAAACATTTGGAGCCCAACAAAAGCTTGTGGACTGACCTCACTGCATCTTATCGAACTGAATCTGTCTTTCATTTTTATTGACTGATTTCTCTGTTTCTGTATCAGTTATGTACCTCACGTGTTTCTGCCGTACCATATCATATACTGTATTTCTAGTATTGAGAATCAAGATTTCTTCAGCAAAGTATGTGTGAAAAAGAACTAGCTGACAAGCACAGGGATGCACATTTTATTCTCTTGGCATTGAACTAGTCTCAAGAAAGAGAAATGTATCTCTGTGCTGCTGACACTGAGCCAACGGTTTCAGACTGAGAGGAGGAGAGAAAACAGTATTTGTAATCCCCTGCTAAATGCAAATAAGTTCTGTGTCTTTCTTCTGGAGATTGCTTCCCTGAGTCATTGGAGTTCATTTACATTTTGGTGACATCTACAAGAATTTTGCCAACACAGCTTACTCCTGCAAACATTGTGTCAGTTCTGACATGTCTCTTTCCTAGGAGGATCCCCAGAATGGCTGTTTTTATTCTTCATTGCAGACTTGCAGGTTCACTAGCAGAGGCAGACAGAAAGCAATGCCAGCCTTAACCATTCCTGTCCCTCATCTGGTAGAGCATCATTCTCTGAGTCAAGCCACCAGAACTTGACCATGGTGTGAAGCACACTGTGAATAAAATCCTTGCCCACAACAATTTTATTCTGGAAGCAGAAATGGCACCCTGACCTTTCTTCTAGAGCATATGCAGGATTGGTCCCTAGGCCTTGTTTCTAGAGCAGATGCACACACAACTACATTTGACACAACTTGGGATAGCCATGTTGTGGTAGCAGGGCTCACCTATGAACACCAAGCACAACTCCCAAACAGACACATAATTCAACTTCAAATTACTCAGGCACTCCTGGGGCAAGACAACTGAATCTACTGAAAACAAGGGCTATCCCTGTAATTGCACTGAAGGTTCTTATAAAAGGATGCTTAATTTCCCAGTAAAGGATTGATTTTTTATTTTTTAATTATTTTATTTTTGCCATGTAACTGTTATGGGAAGTGCAGTGTTTCAAAGATGGTGAAGGACTTTCTAGCACTTTAGGCCAGAAGCATCATCTAAGTTAGACACTGAATTTTTTATTCTTTCTTGCACATATCAGTGGTTTGTGCATTTCTCTGGTTCTCCCATGCAGAAGGACTGAGGGGATTACTACTTCTCTCCTCAGAGGAGAATGTCATCAGGGTTTCATTCATTTATAAACATCATTTACTAGTTATGTGAATTACAGGTGTTTGAGTCTCCAATGATGCTTAGTAAGATACATCAGGAGAATATTTTGTTGTCTACCATTACATTTTTTTTCAACCTTACTTATATAGTTATATATAATAGGCATTTATTTGCCTCTTTTCTTTGTGGAGCAAAGCCTGGCAGCTGTAAATACTTCTCTTGCAATGTAATGATATGAACTGTTAGCCACTCAGATGAAACCAACCAAATTATTTCAGTCATGACTTGAGGCATACTTGAATTTCGGATTTCAAGGAGGCTCCTGGCCCTGATGGCTGTTTTTTACTTGTTCTGTATTTTTCATCTTATTCTCAGTTCTACTGCATATAGTGTTTCCCACTAACTCATGTTCTATAAAGTTAATGTGCCAAAAAGCTGGACTCTGCCATTTATTTATACAGAGACTGTGGACAAAGACATTAGGCCTTGGTTCAGGAAAATGCTTATGTGCATGCTTTATGCACTATAAATGCATTCTTGAATTTATTTGTACAAAATTTTCCAATTCTGTGAATGCTGAGATGCATGTTTACCTATTGCCACTTTGGGACCAGTATCTGCCTATTATCTGATGGGCTCTCTTTCTTGCCTTGTCATTTTGGAAGTTTGTATAATAGAAGTGTTATAATGAATATACTGAAATGTTTTAGAATAGCTTTCACTGAAATTCACAGACTTCCTATTACAGATGAATGAAAAGGCCTATCAAGATAAGTGCTGCAGTGACCATGAACTGGTGGAATTCGCAGTACAAAGGGTCACAAATCTGTCAAGGAGCATAATTAGGACCCTGAATTTCAGAAAAGCAAACTTCCAGCTCTTCAAGGAGTTCATCAGTTGGACACCCTGGAAAATGGTCCTCGGGGACAAGGGAGCAGAACAAAGCTGGCAGATCTTTAAGGACATTTTGCATAGAATGCAAGAGATCTCCATCCCCAGGTGTAAGAAATCTATCAAGGCAGGGAAGAGACCAGGCTGGCTGAGCCATGACCTCTTGGTCAAACTAAGAGGCAAGAAAGAGTTGCACAGGCAGTGGAAGCAAGGACAGGTATCCTGGGAAGAGTATAGGGGTGTTGTGTAGGGATGAGATTAGGTAGGCCAGGGCACTGTTGGAGGTGAACTTAGCAAGGGATGCTAAGAATAATAAGAAAGGATCCTGCAGGTACATCAATGAAAAAAGAAAGGTTAAAGAAAACATAATCACACCAAACCCCCCCCTCCCCCGCCCCGAAGAGCAAGAATGGTGAGCTAGTAACAACAGATGGGGAGAAGGCTGAGGTTCTCAACAGCTTTTTTTCCTTTTTTTCCTGGCAGCCTCTCTCCCAACACCTCCCAAGTTAAAAAAAATCACAAGGTGAGGACTAGGGCAGCAAAGTTCCTCCCACTGTATGTGAAAATCAGGTTTGTGACCACCTGACGAACCTGAACATAAGTCTTTGGACCTGATGAGATGCATCATAGAGTCCTGAGGGAGCTGGCTGATGCAGTCACCAAGCCACTCTCCATAATATTTGAAAAGTCCTGACAGTCAGTTGAAATCCCTGGTGACTAGAAGGGGGGACACATTACACCCGTTTTTAAAAAGGGTAAAAAGGAGGACCCTGGGAACTACTGACCTGTCAGCCTCACCTCTCTGCCTTGGAAGATCATGGAGCAGATCCCCCTGGAGGATATGCTAAGGCACATGGAGGACAGGGAGGTAATCAGAGACAGCCAGCATGGCTTTACTAGGGGCAAGTCCTGCCTGATGAACCTAGTGGCTTTCTATGATAAAGTGACTGCATCAGTGGACAAGGGACAAACAACGGTTGTGACCTGTCTGGACTTCTGCAAGGCCTTTGACACAGTCCCCCACAACATCCTCAACAAGTTGGAGAGATACGGATTTGATGGGTGGACTGTTCAGTGGATAAGGAATTGGCTGGATGGCCGCATCCAGAGGGTAATGGTCAATGGCTCAAAGTCCAGATGGGGATCAGTGACAAGGGGTGTCCCTCAGGGGTCCGTACGGGGACTTGCACTGTTAAATATTTTTATCAGTGACATAGACAGGGAGATTGAGTGCACCATCAGTAGGCTTGCAGATGATACCAAGCTGAGTGATGCTGTTGATATGCCAGAGGGATAGGATGTCATCCAGGGGGAACTAGACAAGCTGGAGAGGTGGGCCCAGGTGAACCTCATGAGGTTCAATGGGAGCAAATGCAGGGTCCTGCACCTGGGTCAGAACAATCCCTGCTCTCAATAGAGGCTGGAAGATGAAGTGATAGAAAGCAGGCCTGCAGAAAAAGACTTCGGAGTGCTGGTGGATGAGAAGCTGGACATGAGCAGCCAGTGTGTGCTTGCAGCCCAGAAGGCCAATCACATCCTGGGCTGCATCAAAAGAAGTGTGGCCAGCAGATCCAAAGAGGTGATTCTGCCACTTTGTTTTGGTGAGACCTCCCCTGGAGTACTCTGTCCAGTTCTGGAGCTCTCAGTACAGGAGGGACATGGACCTGATGGAGTGGGTCCAGTGGAGGGCCACAGAAATGATTAAGAGGGCTGGAACACCTCTCCTACAAAGACAGGCTGAGGGAGTTGGGGTTGTTTAACCTAGAGAAAAGAAGGCCGTGGGAAGACCTAATAGCGACCTTCCAGTACCTGAAGGGAGCCTACAAAAAGGCAGGAAGGGGACTGTTTACAAAGGCCTGTAGTGAAAGGATGAGGGGCAATGGTTTTAAACTAGAGAAGGGTAGATTTAGATTGGATGTTAGAAACAAGTTCTTTACCATGAGGGTGGTAGGACAATGGAACAGGTTGCCCAGGGATGTAGTTGAGACCCCATCCCTGGAGATATTCAAGGTTAGGCTTGATGAGGCTCTGAGCAACCTGATCTAGTTGAGGATGTCCCTGCTTACTGCCAGGGTGTTGGACTAGATAACCTTCAGAAGTCCCTTCCAGCCCAAACCATTCTATGATTCTATAACTCTTAGTTTCTAGGCTGTATTTGCAGGTTTACAGAGCAGCCTTTGGCAGACTGCCCCGATAGAAACTTTACTTTTAAATGATAGCTTCTCTTCCCAAAAAAAAGCAACCATACACAGAAATATTTTAATATATTTCAAATTATAACAATAATACTGATAACTTCTCAAGTAGTTCTTTATATCTTATAATTTACTGTTGTTATCTCTACCTTGAAAATAGAATTGAGCATTTTCTAAGTTCATGAGGCAAGGAAGGTCATCATCAGAATGACTGTCCCATTTCAAGAAGACCTGGCACTAGCATATTTGCTTGATAGTACCTGATCATACTCCTTTTTTTAAGGCTACTGATTTCCTTTAGCCATTGCTTGTTTCTCTAGCTAGGAGACAATGACAGAGCCACACAGGCTTCTCTGTTTTGTTTACTGTATGCTATGCCAGAATTCTATGCTTAGTTGTTATTTTCTAAACCCTCTCTTCTTTATGAAGAGATGTATTGAAGATGTACAAGGCAGTAAAAAAGTTCTGCTCTAATTAACAGTTACTTGAGGGCTATTTCAGTTAAGTTGATTGCTCAATTCTGCTTATGAAAGTTGGTAGTATGTGAGTAGGATTTTTATATCAGCCAAGTTTAACAAATACTGACACTCATCAGGAGCTATAATATGCATTAAATAAAACTTTATGTCAGTGAATAAAAGAGAAATATATGCTGTAACAGTATTGGAAGAAACAGTCTTTCAAATTAATCCTTAGAAAGGGTAAATAAAAGTTGTAAGAGAAGAGTTTTAATAATCCAAACTAAGGTAGTACATGAAATTTATAAGCAAGTCCAGCAGCAGCATTTTTTTATGCAACAAGTTGCATATTGTAACAGGGAATGAGTAGATAGTAATTTCCATAAAAATCTGAATTCCCATAATAAAACAGGGATACATTTCATAAATGCTCCAAAGAACTGAAATCTAATTGGAAGACAAAGCATCATCTTGTGACTAAGCAAGCAAAGAAGAAATAAGAGTAACAAGTAGCAATAAATTAATAAATTGCATGGTAAAGATTTTTAAAGTTATTGTTAAAATAAACAATTTGATGTCTTAAAAAGCCTGAATTAGCAAGATTCTAAGAACAGATTTACTAAGTTACCTCCAAATTAGATGCAGACAGGTTTGGTTTCATTTTTTTTTTCTCCCTTTATCTTTTTGGGGGGGATGATGAAGTTTTTTTCCCTAGCAGAGAAGCCTGTATTATAATGATATTCCTTAATATATGGCATATCATTCTGTTGCATCATAAGAGTACTAGGGTGCCTGTAATATGGCAATTTTCAGAGCTGACAAGTGTAGTTATGTAACTTTGCTAGGTGATGAAATGAAGAGAAGATGAAATAATTTCTCAGGAAGAAATGGGCAGACACAGGACAGACTGGGTCTCTGGAATTTGGAGTTCTTTCCTATAAGATAGTGCCCCTGATGTGCCTTCCATTTGTGTTTCCTTCAGTGATTGCTAAAAATAGGTTTTCCTATCTATTTCAGTGGTGTGTAACAGTTATCACAAAGATTATGAGCCACTTTTGGAGCTTATTTTAGGAATCAATGCTTTCTAGGTCTCCCATTTGGGCAGTCCTTTAAAGGTCCCTTCCAACCTAAAGCATTCCATGATTACTCTACAGGGCAGGTTGAACCTCTATGAAATCACCTTCCTGAGTACCTGTCCATCTCCACTGACAATCTACAATAAACCTGTACTCAGAGGGTTTGTATGTCTTCACTGAAACTATTTACAAGGACTAGGAGAAGCCTGTATACAAATTTGCAAGATTGTGAAATGGCAAACTCATTTTCTTCAGTTAGAATAACTTTAAAAGAACAGCTAATGAACTTAACTGAGAAAGAAAGGAAACAAAAGAATTGGCATTCATTAGGTTATAATTTAATATTTTCAGTGACTATTGTCACTCTGTTTTCTTAAGAACTGTGTTGTTCATGTAACTGTTGTTTAAATAACAGTACTGTGCCTCCCTTGAAACCTGCTTTTCTGCCAACTATCTAAAAATCAAAGTCTGCATAGCGTTCAAACACACTTTTCTCAACAGTCTCATGACAAGATTATGTTAATCATCCTGACTGACCTAGGCAGGATTATCTAGAGAGAACTTTCCATAGGATTACCTACGTGACTTTATATAAAACTGCATGGAGAGTGATGGAGATTATTAATCCAAATGGCCTGTGGTATTTAATAGAAAGGCAATCTCTGGGATTATCTGTGTAGATGCAGCTTTTAGAACAAACGTAAACCCAGCTCTTGTTAATATGAGCCTTAAGTAAAGGCTCTTCATGACAGAATTATTTTATGTTTTTGCACAGTGTTTAACTACTTTAATAATAGAAAGAGAGGGATGAAGTGACAGAAGGCAGTTTCTTTGGTACAGGAGGATTACCAGTCATGTAACCTTTAGAAGTGGGAGCAATGACTGCACAGGTTATGACTGTCTTTGGCTTCGGTGGGGCAAATCACTTAGCTGTCATGAAAATGTATGTTTAAATCTGAAGCAGAATTTCAGCTTTTAATACTACTTTTCCATAGTTTCAGCAAAGTCTCTAGATAGGTAATACAGCCTTCAAAACAGCACGTAGGAAGCTTGAGACATTAAAAGAACTAAAATCTTTGCATGCATGTGAACTGCTATGCTAAATGGTTGGCTAGAGGACTGGAAAAAGAGTAGGTGAAGGCAAGTACATCATAAGTGCTGCAGGTCAATGCTATTTTGTTGAGTGTATTTTCTGAGAAATGTGCAGTTAACCCTTGAGCAAAGATGATACTTTTTTTTGTCTCATGGCAAGGGAAATAATAGCTTGTTTTCTCAACTGGAACAAATCCATGCATTGCTTCTCAGGGCAGATTCCCTTGAATACCTGCAGAACAATGCTTTTCTTAAGACTTAGCAGTGCTTCTGCTTCTGATTCAAAAGGATTTAATAGTGAAAAATCACTGTTGGTCAAGTTGTAAAAAAAAGCACAAGAAAGAGAAAGGTGGAGAAAGAGAGGTAGAAAGATACAAAAACAAGTTTTTCATGTGGCAATTCTGTTTGACTGATACAGGAAGGAATAGGCAAATATATTCATACTTGAAATACACTTCAAATAGTTCATGTTCTTTCCCATTAGGATGAATTTCATGGTAGCTGCACATTAAATTAAATACTGGTATGTTAGTGTTTTGCTTCTTAAATGCTAAAACTAAGCTTTCAGAGTAAGCTAAGGAAGTAATTATTTTTGTCTCTGAAAGCCAAGGTAACTATGGAAGGTAAAAATTAACTGAATTGTGGGGACTTATAATCCTCTTTTATAGAGCTGTGTTTATATATGTGTATGCACACATCACATGTTGGTAAACATATACCATTAAGAATCATCTCTGTGAATGCACACACATTGTTTGTCATGCTGTGATGCCATAAACTGCTTTACAGAGCAATGGCTCAACACACTGACTGGTAATGTTATTTTTATATTACCATACTGCCTAGAAGACACAGTTAGGAAACTAGATGTGTGAGTTGCTACAAAAAGAACTAAGGTTTTCTCCTCTTACAAGAACTTACCCTGCCTCCTTCTTGTTCAATGCACTACCTGTTGAGGCCCTTCCTACCAGAACTAGATTATGATTTGTGGCGTGGACATTTTCTATGTTGTAGTAGTATGCTAAAAGTGTGATGGAAATCTCTCCTGGAATATAGCCTCGCTGGAAAGTCTGCTCTTACTCTCAGTAGATACTGTAGATGTTGATTTTGAGGACACAAGATTCCCTTTCCTTCCCTGAAAAATTCACTTTACCATGGCTAGCTCCAAGGCTATTCCCATACATGCCTAGGTCTGAAAGAATGTGTAAAACACCATAGCCTGTCTTTCCTTTATAACCACCATTATGTGTGTAAGCCCTCCGGAATTTTTCTCAGTGTCTCAAATAGGAAACACTGACTGTCTCTGTCTTTTGCTCATACCTAGACAAGTAATAATGTCAAGAGCTCCAATCTGACTAGACTGTCCACAGTCATAGTGGATATCCTCAAAATACCATGGCCTCGTTCTTGTCTTACAGCAGTGATCCACAAGTGATTTCAGTGAGCTACATGATGGTAAAACTCTAGTGTAATATGGTTGAGAAAGAGCTGTCAGTTTTGGTTTTCCCCTTTCCTGGGTATTTATTTCTGAACTTTTTAGCATCTCTTCTTCCTTTGTCCTTCACATTTCTGAGATCCTGCTTACCTGCATAGCTGATACAAAGTAATCTTTTATTCTAAATGAGTACTGAGACTACGTGGTAGTGGTTACTGGTACAGGAAGCCCCCATTATAGACACTATTGTATTTGATTTGATAAATGCTGGAACAAAAGGTTCTCAATTTATTCCCTCCCAATGCCCGAGTACGTGAATCCAGAATATTAGGTTAGGCATTAATGACATGGGGCAGGATGCGATTTGAAAGTCATTTCCCTTTCACTCTATCATTAGTCTGCTTCCGTGGCTGTTGTACCACCAGTGTTTTAAGAAGCAGACCTCACGCATTCCCCTTAGCTACTGACAAATCCAAAATCCCCTAGAGTAAATATACATGCAGAGTGAGCAAATATAATAGACTGAGGAACTTGGACATTTATTTCTCTGTTTAAAGAAAATGCTTTCTGTGATCGAGAAGAAAACTGTTGAACAAATAAGCTTCAAATGGGTGTAACACAGAAAAGCTTTTTTTTTTTTTTTTTCAGACATGCACAAAGCACAACCTTCCATGCTTTTGGATACTGTAATCTGAAGTTGTGCGTTTGTTTAGGGGCCTGAATAAGCAGACCAGATCTGTTAGTTCAGACCTCAGTAACACAAGAGAGGGTATAGTCCAGTCCAAAGCAAAAAACCACCCTGCTTCTGTGATGCATTTTGAAGAACTATAGTGTTGATTGAAATGACTGACCAGTTTTCGGACTGATGGGATCATTTTCTTGGGGTAATAGGAAAGATATCCCTTCTTTTTTACTTCAGTGGCTATATTTTATTCCAGTTCTTCTGAGTGACCATTCTGTTATTTTAGCTCATAGCTGAGGCTGAGTACTGTCTTGTTCCAGCTTTGCCAAATGAAGTTGTATGTGATTAGCTTCCCTGGAAAGCCCTGTATAGCTATAGTCCTCCAAAAATTCCATGTTTTCAAAAGCTGATTACAGACTTGCCTATGAGTAGGAACAACCAAATTTCCCAGTTTCATGGATGCTGATGTATATTTAAAAGTAAAATAATTGTACAGATTTTTTAAAAAATGTTTCCAAAAGATATGTGTGGTGTTTATCGTATATCTGTTATGCAACCACAATTTGTAATACAGAAACAGTACTATTACTTTACTAAAAGGTATCTTGGGTTTCTAGAAAACCAGACGTTAGGGGGAGGAAGTGGAACAAAATTAAAACAGAAAGAGCAAAACAAAATAACACAGTAAAGCATGTTATCAGCATTGAAAGACTTTTTGGATTTTGATAAACATTCCACATAATGACTTTGAGAAACAGACCTCTGTGAACTATGTGACAGTATCACCAGCCACTTGGCAATGTAATTAATTGATCATATCACAGAAGAGCTTTGCTAATGACATGGAAAACAGTCTTGTGAGTAGTACTCTGAGGGTTCATTTGCCGTCCTTTTGAGGACAGTAACTTGGACAAGCGCTATTTTAACAGACAACTCAAAAGGTAGAATATGGCTTTTTTTTTTTTTTTAATGCTGGAATTACTCATTTGTAACATGGCAAAAATGGAAATTTTAACCTGTCTATATACTAGTTTTACATTACCATTTCTGATGAGAATTTTAAAATTCCACCCTAATGGAAATGTTCCAAAACATCTGCTTAGCATCTACTGAGATATTTTTAGTCAAGGAATACCATATTGCATGGCAGAAATTCGGACTATAGCTTTTGTTGTGTTTTTTTCTTTTTTTTTTTTTAGCCCAGACAACAGCTGCCTTTTTCCTCCCCCCATTCCAGTTAATTCATCATAACCATGGGTAGTAAATAGGCTCTGCTGCACCTTAGTAATGTGCATTCATAAAGAGATGACTAGTGACTCAGAAAATATTATGACAGCTTTTGTCCTTGAAGAAAAAGAACTTTAGCAGGTCAAAATTTTCACTGGAAATTTGTGTGTGTTAGTGTGGGGGAATGCAGATGTGGCCTCTAAACATATGTGGGGAGATGATGGCCATATATTTTTGCCTAGCGATGGTTTGATAGTTTTAGCTCTATAGTGTACTACTCGTGCCTGTTGTTAAAAACCTAGTTTAAGTGATTTAATGCCACTTATCAAAAGATTTCTAAGTTGTTGAAATAATCATGTGAAAGTAAATGTCTACTATTTATATATAAAATTCTTTTCTATTTTTTAAAAGAAGTGACTATCTCCATGTCTCTGAGAACGTCAAAGAAAGAAAACAACATTCTTATGTGATAGGTCTACTTGCATTTTTAATGTTTTCTTAAACAGCAAGACAAATTGTCCAAGGACACACAAAGCAATGGATAGGTTATCTGATTGAGACAAGTTTTAAAGCTGACTATTACTAGTGCTTTAACAGAAAAATAATGTGATAAGGGAACTACACTTTTCCTTCTTGGTACTTGCAGTTTCTTATTATGTATGGGTTTCATATGAAGTAGATGAACTTTTTCCTGGCCAAAATAAAAATAATATTGAATTTCTGAATGGAGATGCTATTAACAAATTTAAGAATTTAAGATGAGAAAGAATAGTTGTAAATAATATGTAAAACCCTGTTGGGTTTTTTTCCAAGCTTGTTTTTTCTGTTTGGTTTTTTGGTAGTGTTTTGTTGTTTTTTTGGTGGTTTTTTGTTTGGTTGGTTGGCTGGTTTGTTCACTTTATGGCTCAAGGGTGCAGTACTTTAAATTACTGTTGCCCTCAGTAGTAATCACAGGTTCTTGGTTTCTGACAGGAAATTGTAAAATGTATTAGGATGAAATAGACTGAATGAACAGAACTATTTTCTAACCTATGGGTTGTTTAGTTAGTAGTATTACAAAAGCAGAAATTCAGAAGTAAGAACAATAAAGAATCAATGTGGAATGCCTCTACCTTGCACATATAAAGAAAAAGAATAAAGATGATAGATATTTACATATAATCACACACCTTGTATACATATTATATAATGTTACCTATAGATTAGTCACAAAGGGATTTTTTTTTTCAGCACAGAAGTACTTTTTTTCACATGCTCATCGAACCACATTTTTAGATATGATTTCTCAATGCAAATGATAACTGACAGCTTTTTTCTGTCAGCTTTGAAATTCCATCTAGCTCTGTCACTGCCTTGTCCATGTTACCAGGTAGCGGTGCTGTTCTGGACAGTATGAGCCTGAAGGAAATGGTTCACCAGCTCTCATTGTGTAGGCATTCTGTGCAGATTTTCTGTTGGTGCTGATCTTTTAACAAGTCTTGCTGTTACTCAGCACAACCAATACATGATAGAGGTAATATAGCACTCGTCCTGTCTGAAATGGTTCAGTGTCTCTGAAGTATATATGAAGTGATAGATATTAGTGTCTTGCTGGATGACACTCTGCTTTCAGGTTCATAACTGCAAATCAATCTTTCAATTGAAAAATAATTAATTTTTCCTCTAGGCAATTTCTGATTTGTGCGTGGTTCTGTAACCGCTGCAAATGATCTGTTGGTTCCGAGCTCTTAGCTACTGTTTCGAATTGACAGGTTTGCATTTGTTGCCACTCACTGCTTACTTTATGCACACCTTTATAGAAGGTCATAAAATAATGCGTATTTATGTGCGATGTAAGTTGCTGAAAGATTTTCATGTGGTCCAGGCAAGATGCAAGATCATCAAATCTGACGTGTTCCTATTAAATCTTTCACGACCTGCCCCCCAGTATATTTTCCCAGAGGAAAAAAAAAAAAAACAAACCAGAAACAAACAGCATGCCTAGCTCTTATCTCTGACCATTAGATTAGGAATTAAGGGCATAAGACCATGAGGTTTTACCTAAATTCACATCTTGTGTGCCCTCCCATGCATGTTAACTGTAGGCCTTCTGAATTATCAATTACAAACTCATAACCTTTCATGCTCCATGGATCTGACCTGAATCCTGCTCTACTTAATGGACTGTGATCAGTTCTACAGAGTGATTGTGTTGCATGAGTACTTGAACTCCCCTGTAAAGCCAGGTAGCAGGTTGCGACAAGCATGAATCAGAAGACTAAAGAGTTAGTGTTGAGGGCCTGCTATGTTCTGTGTGTTTAAGAGGGTTTGACTTTGGATTAGCTTTCTTGCCTCCATGCATCTGAATGCCTGTTAAAGGATGGATTGTACTAGACTCACTCCTGAAACTCATTTTTGGTTTACTTGCATCTGAAGTGCATTGCTGATAGCTGTCAATCTGCTCTCCCTGTAGTAAATTCCAGCCTTTTTGCAAAATTGAGGTAATGTTCTCCTGTGTACAATGTTGTATAAACTAAAGATCCCAAGTCTGCAAATATTTCTGGCAGGTAATTAGTGACAGCAGTATGTGATTTGTCCTATTTGTATGATGTAGAATAGAGGTCTAAAATTTGTATTCTTAGATGGTGCTAGTTAAAAACCAGGTATGCTAAAAGGAAGGTTTTGGGGTTAAAACTGTATCTTAAAATTAACAAGTAAATATAATGAGCAAAAAGTAGGAACAGAAAAAGCTGAGATGGTTACATCACCAAGTTAGCTAGTAAACAGCAATTACTGAGATGACAACACAATTTTTTACATCAGAAATCCTCCAACTCATCTTTCAACTCATTTATAACAATTCTTTTTCTAAAACAAATGGCTAAAACTATCTGCGTTTACAATAGTTACCCTATAACTCCTTTAAATACACTTGAGCGTGATTCTTACCTCTCCCCTGCCCAAGTATTATTTTGATCACTTGGCAGTTTGTTTATTCAGATTAACATTTCTAAATGCAGAATGCCTGTCCAGCAGTCACTGCTCTGTAGAGCTGCCAGTGTCTAATTGTTTCTGGCAACAGTGACTGTATTTTCTTTTAGGCTTTTGGTTTTTTCTTCTCCCCCCTCAACTAGCATTTCAGAGCAGCAGCCTTCACAATACGTTAATTTAATGCATTTTAATCTTCACCAAATCTTCCCACTACTGCTGATATGTCTACTATTCTGTTTGAAATCAGCATGCAGTATAAATGTAAATACATTTAGATGTATGAATAAACAAACCTCTAAGCATCTATATCAGCAAACCCAGATCAAATCTAATGTTTAGAAGAGTATATAGTTACAAACACTGATTCAGTGAGCAAATGGATTCATATTTGTAGGACACTGTGTTGTGATTTAGAAAATGAGGTGTAACTCACTCGAGCATGTTAGTTTGATGGACATGTAGTCTCTGCCACAGTCCTTATTGTAGTGACAACGCAGCCAGTTTAAGAGGCAGAGTCCGTCACCACACTGTAGCTCTTCTTTTTTACACGGCAGAATGCTCTGTTCATCTGAAACGAAGAGAAACAATAGATGACTTTGTGTAACAAGCCACTCCTTCCTAAGCAACAAAGCCACGTGTCTACTGAAAGTCAGTCTTTGTGGTTTTGAAAGCCCTGGTCACGTGAAAACAACTCTCCTCTTTGTTAGATGCAAAAAGGGTCTCACACTCAAATATTTTCTATGCTGTTGTTGCTGATCATTTAGATAGCGTTTGAGACAGATGAGGTCTGTGTGAAGCATACTGAAGAAATTACTGGGGTACCACATCTCAGAGGCACCCAGCCTTCTGATGGACTTAGATGCTTTAACATCCTAAACAAAACAATCTCTCTTTTGCCCCAGCTTAACACACAAAATGG